>OY757011.1:67179096-67181596 GCA_963580285.1 Lucinisca nassula | reverse complement strand
TACTACTATTACTACTTTAACTACAACTACTACTACTACTATTTTACCTTGTAATTCTTGTTTGTTTGATTTGAGGTTTAACGTCCCCGTCCACACTGTAAAGGTCATTTTGGGGACGTTGCTTCCAATTTTCTGGGACTTTTACCCGACAATGAGATGAAATGACATCTCAAGCCCTGTCGCCCAATGGAACCAATAGGGTTTATAAGCATGGACGGTCCGCCTCGCACCGCGGTTCCTGGACAGACATAGAGCCTCTAAGCGGTTTGCTACAATTACTACTTCTCTTACTACTACTTTAACTTCTACTACTTTAACTACTACTTCCTTAACTACTACTACTACTACTACTACTTCAACTACTACTACTATTACTACTACAATTACTACTTCTACTACTTTAACTGCTACTGCTACTACTGCTACTTTAATTACTACTACTACTATTACTTATACTTTAACTACTACTTCTACTACTTTAACTGCTACGACTACTCCTACTTTAACTACTGCTGCTACAACTACTACTTTAACTACTACTACTTTAACTACAACTACATCTTTAACTACTACTACTACTTAAACTACTACTTCTACTACTTTAACAACTACTACTACTACTACTACTACTACTACTACTACTACTACTACTACACTAGTAGTAGTAGTACTACTACTACTTCTACTACTACTACTAGTTTAACTGCTTCTACTACTACTACTACTACTACTTCTACTACTACTACTACATTAACTACTTTTACATTAACTACTACTACTACTACCACTTCTACTACTGCTACTACTTCTACTACTACTACAACTACTACTACTTTAACTACTACCACTACTACTATAACTACTACTACTACTACCACTACTACCACTTTAACTACTACTACTACTACTACTACTACTACAACTACTTTAACTACTTCTACTACTTCTTTAACTACTACTACTTCTACTACTTTAACTACTTCTAGTTTTTAACTACTACTTTAACTATTTTTACTTCTATATTAACTACTACTACTTTAACTACTACTACTACTTTAACTACTTCTACTAATGCTACTACTTTAACTGAAACTTCTACTACTTTAACTACTACTACTACTACTACTACTTCTACTACTACTACTACTACTTCTTCTACTACTACTACTACTACTACTACCACTACTACTACCTCTACTACTACTACTACTACTACTTCTTCTACTACTACTACTACTACTACTGCTGCTACTTCTACTACTACTACTACTACTACTACTACTACTACTTTAACTACAACTACTACTACTATTTTACCTAGTAATACTTGTTTGTTTGATTTGGGGTTTAATGTCCCCGTCCACACTGTAAAGGTCATTTTGGAGACGTTGCTTCCAATTTTCTGGGACTTTTACCCGACAATGAGATGAAATGACATCTCAAGCCCTGTCGCCCAATGGAACCAATAGGGTTTATTAGCATGGACGGTCCGCCTCGCCCCGCGGTTCCTGGACAGACATAGATCCTCTAAGCGGTTTGCTACAATTACTACTTCTCTTACTACTACTTTAACTACTACTACTACTACTTTAACTACTACTTCCTAAACTACTACTTCCTAAACTACTACTTCTACTACTACTTCAACTTCTACTGCCATTACTACTACAATTACTACTTCTACTACTTTAACTGCTACTGCTGCTACTTTAATTACTACTACTACTACAACTACAACTATTACTTTAATCACTTATTCTACTACTTTAACTGCTACGACGTCTCCTACTTTAACTGCTGCTACTACTTGAACTACTACTACTTTAACTACAACTACTACTTTAAGTACTACTACTACTTAAACTACTACTTCTACTACTTTAACAACTACTACTACTACTAGTACTACTACTACTACTACTACTACTACTAGTTTAACTGCTTCTACTACTACTACTACATTAATTACTACTACAACAACTACTACTACTACTACTACTACTACTACTACTACTGCTACTACTACTACTACTACTACTACTACTACTACTACTACTACTACTACTAAACTACCACTAGAACTACTACTACTTTAACGACTATTACACTTACTTCTTTAACTACTACTACTACTACTACTTTAACTACTACTACTTTAACTGCTACGACTACTACTACAACAACTACTACTCCTACTACTACTTTCACTACTACTACTACTACTACTACTTCAATAACTACTTTAACTACTGCTTCTACTTTAACTACTACTACTTTAACTCCTTATACTACTACTGCTTTAACTACTACTACTACATCTTTTTCTACTGCTTCTACTACTACTACTACTTTATCTACAACTAATACTACTACTACCTTAACCACTACTACTACTTTAACTACTACTACTACTACTTCTTCTACTACTACTTTAACTACTACTACTACTTTAACTTTTACTATTTCTACTGCTACTACTACTACTACACTACTACTTTAA
>OY757011.1:66954096-67174096 GCA_963580285.1 Lucinisca nassula | reverse complement strand
TTTTACTTCTACTTCAATAACTACTTTAACTACTGCTACTACTTTAACTACTACTACTTTTACTCCTACTACTACTATTGTTTTAACTACTACTACTACTACATCTTTTACTACTGCTTCTACTTCTACTACTACTTTAACTACAACTACTACTACTACTACTACTACTACTTTAACCACTACTACTACTTTAACTACTACTACTTTAACTACTACTACTTCTACTACTACTACTACTACTACTACTACTACTACTTCTACTACTACTTTAACTGCTATTACTACTACTTCTTTAACTGCTACTTCTTCTACTACTACTACTACTACTACTACCCCTACTACTATTACTACTACTATTGCTACTTTAACTACTTCTACTACTACTACTTTAACTACTGCTACTACTACTACTTTAACTACTATTGCTACTGCTACTACTTTAACTACTACTACTACTACTACTACTACTACTTTAACTGCAACTTCCTCTACTCTTTTAACTACTACTACTACAACTTCTACTACTTCAACTTCTACTACTACTACTACTTTAAATACTACTACTACTTCTACTTAAACTGCCACTACCCCTTCTACTTTAACTACTACTAATACTACTTTAACGTCTACTACTACTACTGCTTTAACTACTGCAACTACTACTACATCTTTTACTACTGCTTCTACTACTTTAACTGCAACTACTACTACTACTACTACTGCTACTACTACTACTACTTTAACCACTACAACTACTTTAAATACTACTACTACTTTAACTACTACTACTACTACTTTAACTACTACTACTTCTACTACTACTTCTACTACTACTACTACTTTAACTGCTATTACTACTACTTCTTTAACTACTACTACTACTACTTCTACTATTACTACTACTTTAACTGCTACTACTATTACTACTACTACTGCTACTTTAACTACTTCTACTACTTCTACTTTAACTACTACTGCTACTACTACTTTAACTACTATTACTACTGCTACTACTTTAACTATTACTACTACTACTTTTACTGCTACTAACCCTACTCTTTTAACTACTTCTATTCAACTTCTACTACTACTACTTTGAATTCAACTACTACTACTACTTTAACTGCCACTATCCCTTCTACTTTAACTACTACTACTACTACTTTAACTCCCACTACTACTGCTTTAACTACTACTTCTACTACTTTAACTGCAACAATTACTACTACTACTGCTACTTTAACCACTACTTCTACTTTAAATACTACTACTACTTTGACTACTACTACTACTTTAACTACTGCTACTACTTCTACTACTACTTTAACTGCTATTACTACTACTTCTTTAACTATTACTACTACTACTACTACTACTATTACTACTACTTTTACTACTACTACTATTACTACTACTACTGCTACTTTAACTACTTCTACTACTACTACTTTAACTACTACTACTACTACTACTACTACTTTAACTACATTACTACTGCTACTACTTTAACTACTACTACTACTACTTCTTTAACTGCTACTACTACAACTACTTTAACTACTATTTCTACTGCTACTACTTTAACTACTACTTCTTTAACTACTACTACTACTTCTACTACTACTACTACAACTTGAAATACTACTACTACTACTACTTTAACTACCACTACCACTTCTACTTTAACTACTACTTTAACTACTACTACTACTACAACTGCTACTACTACTTTAACTGCTACTACTATTACTACTACTTCTACTACTACTTCTACTACTACTACTTCTACTATTTCTACTACTACTGCTACTAATACTACTTACTACTACTATTTCTACTGCTACTACTACTACTAACACTACTTACTACTACTGCATTAACTGATACTACTACTGCTACTACTGCTACTACTTCTACTACTACTACTACTTCTACTATTTTACCTAGTAATACTTGTTTGTTTGATTTGAGGTTTAACGTCCCCGTCAACACTGTAAAGATCGTTTTGAAGACGTTGCTTCCAATTTTGTGGGACTTTTACCTGACAATGAGATGAAATGACATCTCAAGCCCTGTCGCCCAATGGAACCAATAGGGTTTATTAGCATGGACCGCGGTTCGTGGACAGGCTTAGATCCTCTAATCGGTTTATTACAATTACTTCTACTCTTACTACTACTACTACTACTTTAACTACTTCTTCTACTCTAACTACTACTACTATTACTACTGCAATTACTACTACTTATACTACTACTGCTACTACCACTACTACTGCTTCTTTAATTACTACTACTACTAATAATACTTTAACTACTACTACTTCTACTACTTTAACTGCTACGACTTCCCTACTTTAACTGCTTCCTACTTTAACTGCTACTACTACTACTACTTAAAATACTTCTACTACTACTACTACTTTGAATACCACTACCCCTTCTACTACTACTACTACTACTACTACTACTACTACTACTACTACTACTACTACTACTGCTTTAACTACCACTACTACTACTACTCCTACTACTACTACTGCTACTACTTTAACTGCTACTACTATTACTACTAATACTATTACTACTACTACTTCTTGAACTACTACTATTTCTTTAACGTCTACTACTACTACTACTACTACTACTACCACTCCTTCTAACATTAACTTCTATTGTAACTACTACTACTACTACTACTACTACTACTACTACTTTAACTGCTGCTACTACAACAACTACTACTACATAAACTACTTCTATTTTAACATCTACTTCTTTAACTACTACTACTACTACTACTACTTTAACTACTACTACTACTCCTTAAACTACTACTTCTTTAACTACTACTACTTCTACTACTTTAACTACTATTACTTTTTATCTACTACTACTTCTACTGCTACTACTACTACTTTAACTACTACTTTAACTACTACTTTCACTACTTCTACGACTACTACTACAACTTCTACTACAACCACTACTACTGCTACTGCTATTTTAACTACTACTTTAACTACAACTTAAACTAATTCTACTACTTCTACTACTACTGTTTCTACTACTTTTACTGCTACTACTGCTATTGCTTTAACTACTACTACTACTATTTCTGCTTTAATTATTACTACTTTAATAACTACTACTGCTGTAGCGCTACTACTACTACTTCTACTGTAACTACTTCAACTACTTCAACAACTACTACTTTAATTACTTCTATTACTTCTTTAACTACTACTTCCACACATTTAACTACTACTACTACTACTTAAATACTACTTCGTAAACTACTACTACTACTTCTACTACTACTACTACTACTACTATTACTACTACTACTACTCTAACTACTACTACAAATACTTTAACCACTACTACTTTAACTGCTACGACTATTCCTAGTTTAACTGCTACTACTACTATTACTACTTTAACTAGTACTACTTTAACTACTACTTTAACTACTTCTACTACTTTAGCAACTACTACTACTCCTACAAATACTACTACTACTCTAACTACTTCTACAAATACTTTAACCACTACTACTTTAACTGCTACGACTATTCCTACTTTAACTGCTACTACAACTACTACTACTACAACTTTTAACTACTACTACTACTTTAACTACTACTACTGCTACTACAACTGCTACTTTAACTACTCCTACTACTTCTACTACTTTAACTACTTCTGCTACTATAAGAACTTCTTCTGCAACTACTACTAATTTAACTACTACTTCTACGACCATTGCTACTACTTTAACTACTCCTACTACTTTAACTACCACTTTAACTACTACTATAACTACTATTTTAACTACCACTGAAACTTCTTTAACAACTACTACTACTTCTGCTTTAACTACTACTACTTCTTTAACTACAACTACTACTTCTACTTCTTTAGCTACTACTACAACTACTCCTTTTACTACTACTTTAACTGCTACTTTAACTACCATTACTACTACTTTAACTACTTCTACTACTACTACTTTAACTACTACTACTATTACTTCTTCAACTATCATAACTTTAACTCTTACTACTACTACTTTAACTACTACTACTTCTTAAACGTCTATTACTACTACTACTTTAACTACTACCACTACTTCTAAGTACTACTACTTCTACTTTTACAACTACTACTTCTACTACAACTATTACTACTTCAACTACTACTACTATTACTATTTTTACTACTACTTATTTAACTTCTAATACTACTTCTACTACTACTACTACTACTACTACTTTAACTACTTCTTCTACTTTAACAACTTCTACTACTTCTACTACTACTACTTTAACTACTACTACTATTACTTCTTCAACTACCACGACTTTAACTCTTACCACTACTACTATAACTACTACTACTTCTTTAACGTCTACTACTACTACTACTACTTTAACTACTACCACTACTTCTAAGTACTACTACTAATACTACTTCAACTACTACCCTATTCTCCTACTAGTACTTTAACTACTTTAACTACTACTTTAGCTACTACTTTAGCTACTACTATTACTACTGCTTTAACTACTACTACTTCTACTTTAACTTCTACTACTACTTTAACTACTACTACTTTAATATTACTATTAGTTCTACTACTTTACTACTACTACTACTTCTACTACTACTACTACTATTACTACTACTTTAATTGCTACTACTACTACTACTTTACAAACTACTACTACTACTACTACTACTACTTTAACTGTTACTTTAACTACTATTTAACTAGTTCTACTTCCGCTACTTTTACAACTACTACTGCTACTACTACTTAAACTAGTACCGCAACTACTACTACTACTTTAATTTCTTCTACTTCTACACCTTTAACTATTACTACAACTACTGCTACTACTACTACTTAACTGCTACTACTACTACTAATAGTACTACCTTAACTACTACTTCTACTACTTTAACTACTTCTACTACTTTAACTACTACTACTACTTTAACTACTACTATTACTTTAACCACTACTGCTGCTAATACTTTATCTACTACTACTTTAACTCCTATATATACTACTTCTTTAACTACTTTAACTTCAACTTCTACTACTTCTTTACCTGCTACTACTTCTACTACTACTACTTTAACTACTACTGCTACTACTACTTTAACTTCTACTACTACTAATTTAACTACCACAACTGCTACTACTTTAACAACTACTACTATTTCTACTTTAACCACTACTACTGTTACTACTTTAACTTCAACTACTACTACTTCTTTACCTGCTACTACCCTTACTACTACTACTTTAACTACTACTACTTCTACAACTGCTACTTCTATTTTAACTTCTACTACTACTACTACTACTACTACTACTACTACTACTACTACTACTACAACTACTATTACTACTACTTCTTTAACTACTACTACTTCTACTACTACTACTACTTTAACTACTACAACTAATACTACTTCAACTACTACAGCTACTACTAACTTCTACTATTATCAATACTTTAACTACTCCTACTGCTACTACTTTAGCTTCTACTACTGTAATACTACTAATGCTGCTACTACTACTACTTTAACTACCACTTCTACTTTTACAACTTCTTTAACTAGTTTTACTACAACTACTACATCTACTACTACTTTAACTGCTACTACTACTACTGCTTTAACTACTACTACTGCTACTTCTACTTTAACTACTACTACGTTAGCTACTACTACTACTACTTTAACTACTACTTCTTCTTTAACTTCTACTACTACTTTAAATACTACTACTTCTACAACTACTACTTAAACTACCACTTCTACTTTAACTTCTTCTACTTTAACTACTACTACTACTACATTAACTACTGCTACTTCTGCTTTAACTACTACTATTACTACTATTTTAACTACTACTAATACTACTGGTACTACTTTTACTACTTTGACTACTACTACTACTACTTTATCATCTTCTTCAATTACTACTACTACTTGAACCACTACTACTTCTTTAACGTCTAATATTACTACTACTTTAACTACTACCACTACTTCTAACTGCAACTACTAAAACTACTTTAACTACTACCACTACTTCTCCTACTACTACTTTAACTACTTTAACTACTACCTTAGCTGCTAATACTACTACTTAAACTACTACTACTTCTACTTTAACTACTACTATTACTTTAAGTACCACAACTATTACTACTTTAATACTACTAATACTACTACTACTTTCCTACTTTCCTACTACTTTAACTACTACTACTACTACTTTAACTACTTCTACTACTTTTACTACTTTAACTACTACTGCTACTACTACTACTACTAGAACTTTAACTACTACTACTTAACTACTACTTCTTTAACTACTACTACTACTACTTCTACTACTACTACTTCTACTTTAACTAATACTACTAATACTTTAACTTTATCCTTGTTACTCCTTCTTTGCCTTTGTCTTTGTTACTCCCTCTTTCTTTGTCTTTATCCTTGTTACTCCTTCTTTGTCTTTATCCTTGTTATTCGTTATTCCTTCTTTGTCTTTGTCCTTGTTATTTCTTGTTTGTCTTTATCCTTGTTTCTCTTTCTTTGACTTTATCCTTGTTATTTCTTCTGTGTCTTTATCCTTGTTACTCCATCTTTGTCTTATCCGTGTTACTTTTTTTGTCTTTATCCTTGTTATTCCTTCTTTGTCTTTATCCTTGTTACTTCTTTGTCTTACTCCTTGTTACTTCTTTGTCTTTATTTTTGTTATTCATTCTTTGTATGTAGCTATGTAGATCTATATTACCTTTTTCTTCTTTGTTAATTCTTCTTTGCCTTTATCCTTGTTACTCCCTTTTTGTCTTTATCCTTGTTATTCCTTCTTTGTCTTTATCCTTGTTATTCCTTCTTTGTCTTTATCCTTGTTATTCCTTCTTTGTCTTTATCCTTGTAACGCCTTCTTTGTCTTTATCTTTGTTATTCCTTCTTTGCCTTTATCCTTGTTACTCCTTATCTGTCTTTATCTTTGTTATTCCTTCCTAGCCTTTATCTTTGTTACTCCTTCTTTGTCTTTATCTTTGTTACTCCTTTGCTTGTGTCTTTGTTACTCCCTCTTTCTTTGTCTTTATCCTTGTTACTCCTTCTTTGTCTTTATCCTTGTTACTCCCTCTTTTTGCTTTATCATTGTTACTCCTTCTTTCTCTTTATCGTAGTTACTCCTCCTTTTTTTTTTTATCCTTGTTATTCTTTCATTGTCTTTATCCGGGTTAAACCTCCTTTGTTTTTATCTTTGTTATTACTTCTTTGTCTTTATCCTTGTTACTCCTTCTTTGACTTTATCTTTGTTATCCCTTCTTTGTCTTTACCTTTGTTATTCCTTCTTTGTCCTTATCCGTGTTACTCCTTCTTTGTCTTTATCCTTGATACTCCCTCTTTGTCTCCATCCCTGTTACCCCTTCTTTGTCTTTATCCTTGTTATTCCTTCTTTGTCTTTACCCTACCCACTTCTTGTTTGTCTTAATCCTCAAAGTCGACTTTGACTTTATCAGTGTTACTCCTTTGTCTTTATCCTTGTTATTCCTTCTTTCTCTTTATCATTGTTACTCCTCCTTTCTCTGTATCCTTGTCATTCCTTCTTTGTCTTTATCTTTGTTATTCCTTCTTTAACTTTATACTATTAATCCTTATTTGTCTTTATCTTTGTTACTCCTGCTTTTGTCTTTATCCTTGTTATTCCTTCTTTGACTTTACCCTTCTTTTTCTTTCTTTGTCTTTATCCTTGTCACTCCTTCTTTGACTTTATCCTTGTTACTCCTTGTTTGTCTTTATCCTCGAATTCGACTTTGACTTTATCATTGTTACTCCTTTGTCTGTATCCTTGTTATTCCTTCTTAGTCTTTATCTTTGTTACTCCTTTTTTGTCCTTATCCTTGTTACTCTTTCTTTGCCTTTGTCTTTGTAACTCCCTCTTTCTTTGTCTTTATCCTTGTTACTCCTTTGTCTTTGTCCTTGTTATTCCTTCTTTGTCTTTATCTTTGTCATTCCTTCTTTTTCTTTATCTTTGTTATTCCTTCTTTGTCTTTATCCTTGTTCCTCTCTCTTTGTCTTTATCCTTGTTTCTCCTTCTTTGACTTTAACCTTGTTATTCCTTCTATGTCTCTATGCTTGTTACTCCCTCTTTGTCTATATCATTGTTACTCCTTTTTTCTCTTTATCGTTGTTATTCCTCCTTTCTTTTTATCCTTGTTTTTTCTTCTTTGTCTTTATCCTGATTATTCCTTCTTTGTCTTTATCTTTGTTATTCCTTTGAGTTTATCCTTGTTAGTCCCTCTTTTTCTTTATCATTGTGACTCCTTCTTTGACTTTATCTTTGTTATTCATTCTTTGTCTTTATCCTTATCCTTGTTACTCCTTCTTTGACTTTATCCTTTTTATTCCTTCTTTGTCCTTATCCTTGTTACTCCTTATTTGGCTTTATCCTTGATACTCCTTCTTTGTCTTTATCCTTGTTACTCCTTCTTTGTCTTTATCCTTGTTATTCCTTGTTTGTCTTTATCCATGTCTCTCCTTCCTTGTCTTTATCCTTGTTATTCTTTTTTGTCTTTAGCCTTGTTTCTCCCTCTTTTTCTTTATCCTTGTTACTCCTTCTTTGACTTTATCCTTGTTATTCCTTATTTGTCCTTATCCTTGTTACTCCTTCTTTGACTTTATCCTTGTTATCCCTGCTTTGTCTTTTCCTTGTTATTCCTTCTTTGTCCTTATCCTTGTTACTCCTTCTTTGTCTTTATCATTTTTACTCCTTCTTTCTCTTTTTCGTTGTTAATCCTCCTTTGTCTTTATCCTTGTTATTCCTTCTTAGTCTTTATCTTTGTTATTCCTTCTTTGTCTTTACCCTTGTTATACCTTCTTTGTCTTAATCTTTCTTATTCTTTTTTTGTCTTTAACCTTGTAACTCCCTTTTTGTCTTTATCCTTATTATTCCTTGTTTGTCTTTATCCTTGTTAGTCCCTCTTTGTGTTTATCCTTGTTAGTCCCTCTTTTTCTTAATCCTTGTTACATGTACTTCTTTGTCTTTATCCTTGTTACTTCTTTGTCATTGTCCTTGTTATTCCTTCGTTGACTTTATCCTTGTTATTCCTTCTTTGAATTTATCCTTGTTTTCCCTTCTTTGTCTTTATCCTTGTTACTCTCTGTTTGTCTTTATTCTTGTTATTCCTTCTTTGTCTTTATCTCTGTTACACCCTCTTTGTCTTTATCATTGCCACTCTTTCTTTGTCTTTATCCTTGTCACTTCTTCGTCTTTATCTTTGTTATTCCTTCTTTGTCTTTATCCTTGTTACTCTCTTTTTGTCTTTATCCTTGTTATTCCTTCTTTTTTGATCCTTGTTACTCCCTCTTTGTCTTTATCATTGTTACTCCTTCTTCCTTCTTTGTCTTTATCATTGTTACTCCTTCTTTCTCTTTATCATTGTTACTCCTTCTTTCTTTTTATCCCTGTTATCCTTTCTTTGTCTTTATCCGGGTTATTCCTTCTTTGTCTTGATCCTTGTTTCTTCTTCGTATTTATCTTTGTTATTCCTTCTTTGTCTTTATCCTTGTTGCTCTGTTTTTGTCTTTATCCTTGTTATTCCTTCTTTTCTTTTATCCCTGTTACTCCCTCTTTGTCTTTATCATTGTTACTCCTTCTTCATTCTTTGTCTTTATCATTGTTACTCCTTCTTTCTCTTTATCATTGTTACACCTTCTTTCTTTTTGTCCCTGTTATTCCTTCTTTGTCTTTATCCTTGTTACTCCCTCTTTATCTTTATCCTTGTTACTCCTTTGACTTTATCCTTGTTATTCCTTCTTTGTCTATATCATTGTTACTCCTTTTTTCTCTTTATCGTTGTTATTCCTCCTTTCTTTTTATCCTTGTTTTTTCTTCTTTGTCTTTATCCTGATTATTCCTTCTTTGTCTTTATCTTTGTTATTCCTTTGAGTTTATCCTTGTTAGTCCCTCTTTTTCTTTATCATTGTTACTCCTTCTTTGACTTTATCTTTGTTATTCCTTCTTTGTCTTTATCCTTATCCTTGTTACTCCTTCTTTGACTTTATCCTTTTTATTCCTTCTTTGTCTTTATCCTTGGTACTCCTTCTTTGTCTTTATCCTTGTTACTCCTTCTTTGTCTTTATCCTTGTTATTCCTTGTTTGTCTTTATCCATGTATCTCCTTCCTTGTCTTTATCCTTGTTATTTTTTTTTGTCTTTAGCCTTGTTTCTTCCTCTTTTTCTTTATCCTTGTTACTCCTTCTTTGACTTTATCTTTGTTATTCCTTCTTTGTCCTTATCCTTGTTACTCCTTCTTTGACTTTATCCTTGTTATCCCTGCTTTGTCTTTCCCTTGTTATTCTTTTTTGTCCTTATCCTTGTTACTCCTTCTTTGTCTTTATCATTGTTACTCCTTCTTTCTCTTTTTTGTTTTTACTCCTCCTTTGTCTTTATCTTTGTTATTCCTTTTTAGTCTTTATCTTTGTTATTCCTTCTTTGTCTTTACCCTTGTTATTCCTTCTTTGTCTTAATCTTTGTTATTCCTTCTTTGTCTTTATCCTTGTAACTCCCTTTTTGTCTTTATCCTTATTATTCCTTGTTTGTCTTTATCCTTGTTAGTCCCTCTTTGTCTTTATCCTTGTTAGTCCCTCTTTTTCATTATCCTTGTTACATGTACTTCTTTGTCTTTATCCTTTTTACTTCTTTGTC
The DNA here is from genome assembly GCA_963580285.1 of Lucinisca nassula. Classification (NCBI taxonomy): domain Eukaryota; kingdom Metazoa; phylum Mollusca; class Bivalvia; order Lucinida; family Lucinidae; genus Lucinisca; species Lucinisca nassula. The sequence goes on along the minus strand of OY757011.1, from coordinate 67,163,345 downwards.
ATTATCCTTGTTATTCCTTCGTTGACTTTATCCTTGTTATTCCTTCTTTGACTTTATCCTTGTTTTCCCTTCTTTGTCTTTATCCTTGTTACTCTCTGTTTGTCTTTATTCTTGTTATTCCTCCTTTGTCTTTATCTCTGTTACTCCCTCTTTGTCTTTATCATGTCACTCTTTCTTTGTCTTTATCCTTGTTACTTCTTCGTCTTTATCTTTGTTATTCCTTCTTTGTCTTTATCCTTGTTACTCTCTTTTTGTCTTTATCCTTGTTATTCCTTCTTTTTTATCCTTGTTACTCCCTCTTTGTCTTTATCATTGTTACTCCTTCTTCCTTCTTTGTCTTCACATTGTTACTCCTTCTTTCTCTTTATCATTGTTACTCCTTCTTTCTTTTTATCCCTGTTATTCTTTCTTTGTCTTTATCCGGGTTATTCCTTCTTTATCTTGATCCTTGTTACTTCTTCGTCTTTATCTTTGTTATTCCTTTTGTGTCTTTATCCTTGTTGCTCTCTTTTTGTCTTTATCCTTGTTATTCCTTCTTTTCTTTTATCCCTGTTACTCCCTCTTTGTCTTTATCATTGTTACTCCTTCTTCCTTCTTTGTCTTTATCATTGTTACTCCTTCTTTCTCTTTATCATTGTTACTCCTTCTTTCTTTTTATCCCTGTCATTCTTTCTTTGTCTTTATCCGGGTTATTCCTTCTTTGTCTTTATCCTTGTTACTCCCTCTTTTTCTTTATCCTTGTTACTCCTTTGACTTTATCCTTGTTATTCCTTCTTTGTCTTTATCCTTGTTACTCCGTCTTTGACTTTATCCTTGTTATCCCTTCTTTGTCTTTACCCTTGTTATTCCTTCTTTGTCCTTATCCTTGTCATTCCTTCTTTGTTTGTCTTTATCCATGTCTCTCCTTCTTTATCGTTATCCTTGATACTCCTTCTTTGACTTTATCCTTGTTTTTCCTTCTTTGTCTTTATCCTTGTTACTCCTTATTTGTCTTTATCCTGCATTTCGACTTGGACTTTATCATTGTTACTCCTTTATCTTTATCCTTGCAATTCCTTCTTTCTCTTTATCGTTGTTATTCCTCCTTTCGCTTTATCCTTGTTATTCCTTCTTTTTCTTTATCCTTGTTATTCCTTCTTTATCCTTGTTACTCCTTCTTTGACTTCATCCTTCTCATTCCTTCTTTATCTATATCCTTGTTACTCCTTCTTTGACTTAATCTTTGTTATTCCTTCTTTGTCTTCATCCTTGTCACTCCTTCTTTGACTTTATCCTTGTTATTCCTTCTTTGTCTTTATCCTTGTCTTTATCCTTGTTATTCCTTCTTTGTCTTTATCTTTGTTATTCCTTCTTAACCATTATCCTTGTTACTCCCTTTTTTCTTTATCATTGTTACTCCTTCTTTGACTTTATCCTTTTTATTCCTTCTTTGTCCTTATCCTTGTTACTCCTTCTTTGTCTTTATCCTTGATACTCCTTCTTTGTCTTATCCTTGTTACTCCTTCTTTGTCTTTATCCTTGTTACTCCTCCTTTGTCTTTATCATTGTTATTCCTTGTTTGTCTTTATCCATGTCTCTCCTTCCTTATCGTTATTCTTGTAACTCCTTCGTTGTCTTTATCCTTGTTATTCCTTTTTGTCTTTAGCCTTGTTTCTCCCTCTTTTTAGCTCACCGTCACGTAGTGACGAGGTGAGCTTTTGGGATCACTTTTCGTCCGTCGTCCGTCGTCCGTCCGTCCGTGCGTCCGTGCGTGCGTCCGTAAACAATTCTTTAAACGACATCTCCTCCTAAACCACTGATCGGATTTTGACCAAACTTCACAGGAATGATCCTTAGGTGGTCCCCTTTCAAAGTTGTTCAAATGGTTCCGGTCCGTTGCACATCTAGGTCATAGGAGCCAAAAACAGATTTTTTTCACCAAAAACTTAAAAAATCTTCTTCTCTGAAACCACAAGGCCCAGGTCTTTGATATTTGGTATGAAGCTTCATCTGGTGGACCCCTACCAAGATTGTTCAAATTATAGTGCTGGGGCCAAAAATGCCCCCGCTCCGGGGCCCTTTGGTTTTACATGGGCTTATATAGGGAAAATCTTTAAAAATCTTCTTCTCTGAAACTGTAAGGCCCAGGTCTTTGATATTTGGTATGAAGCTTCATCTAGTGGACCCCTACCAAGATTGTTCAAATTATAGTGCTGGAGCCAAAAATGCCCCCGCTCCGGGGCCCTTTGGTTTTACATGGGCTTATATAGGGAAAATCTTTAAAAATCTTCTTCTCTGAAACCGCAAGGCCCAGGTCTTTGATATTTGGTATGAAGCTTCATCTAGTGGACCCCTACCAAGATTGTTCAAATTATAGTGCTGGGGCCAAAAATGCCCCCGCTCCAGGGCCCTTTGGTTTTACATGGGCTTATATAGGGAAGAGCTTTAAAAATCTTCTTCTCTGAAACCGTAAGGCCCAGGTCTTTGATATTTGGTATGAAGCTTCATCTAGGGGACCCCTACCAAGATTGTTCAAATTATAGTGCTGGGGTCAAATATGCCCCCGCTCCGGGACCCTTTGGTTTTACATGGGCTTATATAGGGAAAACCTTTAAAAATTTTCTTCTCTGAAACCGTAAGGCCCATGTCTTTGATATTTGGTATGAAGCTTCATCCCACACATCCATGGTCCTTCTTCCCCCCCTCTCCCCCCCCCCCACTCCGGGGTCCTTTGGTTTTAAATTGGCTTATATAGGGAAAATCTTTAAAAATCTTCTGTTCTGAAACCACAATGCCCAGGTCTTTGCTATTTGGTATGAAGCTTCATCACGTAGTGACGAGGTGAGCTTTTGGGATCACTTTTCGTCCGTCGTCCGTCGTCCGTCCGTCCGTGCGTCCGTGCGTGCGTCCGTAAACAATTCTTTAAACGACATCTCCTCCTAAACCACTGATCGGATTTTGACCAAACTTCACAGGAATGATCCTTAGGTGGTCCCCTTTCAAAGTTGTTCAAATGGTTCCGGTCCGTTGCACATCTAGGTCATAGGAGCCAAAAACAGATTTTTTTCACCAAAAACTTAAAAAATCTTCTTCTCTGAAACCACAAGGCCCAGGTCTTTGATATTTGGTATGAAGCTTCATCTGGTGGACCCCTACCAAGATTGTTCAAATTATAGTGCTGGGGCCAAAAATGCCCCCGCTCCGGGGCCCTTTGGTTTTACATGGGCTTATATAGGGAAAATCTTTAAAAATCTTCTTCTCTGAAACTGTAAGGCCCAGGTCTTTGATATTTGGTATGAAGCTTCATCTAGTGGACCCCTACCAAGATTGTTCAAATTATAGTGCTGGAGCCAAAAATGCCCCCGCTCCGGGGCCCTTTGGTTTTACATGGGCTTATATAGGGAAAATCTTTAAAAATCTTCTTCTCTGAAACCGCAAGGCCCAGGTCTTTGATATTTGGTATGAAGCTTCATCTAGTGGACCCCTACCAAGATTGTTCAAATTATAGTGCTGGGGCCAAAAATGCCCCCGCTCCAGGGCCCTTTGGTTTTACATGGGCTTATATAGGGAAGAGCTTTAAAAATCTTCTTCTCTGAAACCGTAAGGCCCAGGTCTTTGATATTTGGTATGAAGCTTCATCTAGGGGACCCCTACCAAGATTGTTCAAATTATAGTGCTGGGGTCAAATATGCCCCCGCTCCGGGACCCTTTGGTTTTACATGGGCTTATATAGGGAAAACCTTTAAAAATTTTCTTCTCTGAAACCGTAAGGCCCATGTCTTTGATATTTGGTATGAAGCTTCATCCCACACATCCATTGTCCTTCTTCCCCCCTCTCCCCCCCCTCCCCCCCCACTCCGGGGCCCTTTGGTTTTAAATTGGCTAATATAGGGAAAATCTTTAAAAATCTTCTGTTCTGAAACCACAATGCCCAGGTCTTTGCTATTTGGTATGAAGCTTCATCTACCAAGATTGTTCAAATTATAGTGCTTGGGCTAAAAAAGCCACTGCCCGGGGGTCCTATGGTTTTACATGGGCTTATATGGGGAAAATCTTTAAAAATCTTCTTCTCTGAAACCCCAAGGGCCAGGTCTTTGCTATTTGGTATGAAGCTTCATCTAGTGGACCCCTACCAAGATTGTTCAAATTATAGCGCTAGGGCCAAAACTGCCCCCGACCTGGGGCCCTTTGGTTTTACATAGACTTATATAGAGATATTCCTTAAAAATCTTCTTTTGAAACAGCAAGGCCATGGTCTTTGATATTTGGTGTGAAGCTTCCTCTAGTGGACCTCTATCAAGATGGTTTAAATTATAGCCCTGAGGCCATAAATGCCCCCGCCCTGGAGCCATTTGGTTTTATATAGGCTTATGTAGGGAATATCTTTAATAAAAATCTTCTTCTCTGAAACTGCAAGGCCCAGGTCTTTGATATTTGGTATGTAGCATATCTAGTGGACCTTTGCCAAGATTGTTCAAATTATAGCCTTTGTTGATATTTGGTATGAAGCTTCACCTTTTTAGACGTCTCTGAACATTATGCACATTATAGCCCTGGGGTTAATAATGGCCCTCCCCGGGTCCCACTTGTTACTCTATGGATCAGGTGAGCGATCCAGGGCCATCATGGCCCTCTTGTTCTTTATCCTTGTTACTCCTTCTTTGACTTTATCCTTGTTATTCCTTCTTTGTCCTTATCCTTGTTACCCCTTCTTTGACTTTATCCTTGTTATCCCTGCTTTGTCTTTCCCTTGTTATTCCTTCTTTGTCCTTATCCTTGTTACTCCTTCTTTGTCTTTATCATTGTTACTCCTTCTTTCTCTTTTTCGTTGTTACTCCTCCTTTGTCTTTATACTTGTTATTCCTTCTTAGTCTTTTTTTGTTATTCCTTCTTTGTCTTTACCCTTGTTATTCCTTCTTTGTCTTTATCTTTGTTATTCCTTCTTTGTCTTTATCCTTGTAACTCCCTCTTTGTCTTTTATCTTGTTACATGTACTTCTTTGTCTTTATTCTTGTTACTTCTTTGTCATTATCCTTGTTATTCCTTCGTTGACTTCATCCTTGTTATTCCTTCTTTGACTTTATCCTTGTTTTCCCTTCTTTGTCTTCATCCTTGTTACTCTCTCTTTGTCTTTATGCTTGTTATACCTTCTTTGTCTTTTTCTCTGTTACTCCCTCTTTGTCTTATCATTGTCACTCCTTCTTTGTCTTTATCCTTGTTACTTCTTCGTCTTTATCTTTGTAATTCCTTCTTTATCTTTATCCTGGTTACTCTCTTTTTGTCTTTATCCTTGTTATTCCTTCTTTGTCTTTATCCATGTGACTCCCTCTTTGTCTTTATCATTGTTACTCCTTCTTTGTCTTTATCATTGTTACTCCTTCTTTCTCTTTATCATTGTTACTCCGTCTTTCTTTTTATCCCTGTTATTCTTTCTTTGTATTTATCCGGGTTATTCCTTCTTTGCCTTTATCCTTGTTACTCCCTCTTTTTCATTACCCTTGTTACTCCTTTAGCTTTATCCTTGTTATTCCTTCTTTGTCTTTCTCCTTGTTACTCCGTCTTTGACTTTATCCTTGTTATCCCTTCTTTGTCTTTACCCTTGTTATTCCTTTTTTGTCCTTATCCTGGTCATTCCTTCTTTGTTTGTCTTTATCCATGTCTCTCCTTCTTTATCGTTATCCTAGTTTTTCCTTCTTTGTCTTTATCCTTGTTACTCCTTATTTGTCTTTATCCTCAATTTCGACTTGGACTTTATCATTGTTACTCCTTTATCTTTATTCTTGCAAATCCTTCTTTATTTTATCGTTGTTATTCCTCCTTTCTCTTTATCCTTGTTATTCCTTCTTTGTCTTTATCTTTGTTATTTCTTCTTTGTCTTTATCCCTGTTATTCCTTTAGCTTTATCCTTGTTATTCCTTCTTCTTTATCCTTGTTACTCCTTCTTTGACATTATTGTTGTTCTCCTTCTTTGACTTTATCCTTGTTACTCCCTCTTTGATTTATCCTTCTCATTCCTTCTTTATCTTTATCCTTGTTACTCCTTCTTTGACTTATCTTTGTTATTCATTCTTTGTCTTCATCCTTGTTACTCCTTCTTTGACTTTATCCTTGTTATTCCTTCTTTGTCTTTATCCTTGTCTATATCCTTGTTATTCCTTCTTTGTCTTTATCCTTGTTATTTCTTGTTTGTCTTTATCCTCAATTCGACTTTGACTTTATTATTGTTTCCCCTTTGTCTTTATCCTTGTTATTCTTTCTTTGTCATTATCTTTGTTGCTCCTTCTTTGTCTTTATCCTTGTTACTCTTTCTTTGCCTTTGTCTTTGTTACCCCTTTTTCTTTGTCTTTATCATTGTTTCTCCTTCTTCGTCTTTTTCCTTGTTATTCCTTCTTTGCCGTTATTTTTGTAATTCCTTCTTTGTCTTTATCCATGTTACTCCCTCTTTGTCTTTTACCTTGTTTCTCCTTCTTTGACTTTAACCTTGTTATTCCTTCTATGTCTTTATGCTTGTTACTCCCTCTTTGTCTATATCATTGTTACTCCTTCTTTCTCTTTATGGTTGTTACTCCTCCTTTCTTTTTATGCTTGTTTTTTCTTCTTTGTCTTTATCCTGATTATTCCTTCTTTGTCTTTATCCATGTCTCTCCTTCCTTGTCGTTATTCTTGTAATTCTTCGTTGTCTTTATCCTTGTTATTCCTTTTTGTCTTTAGCCTTGTTTCTCCCTCTTTTTCTTTATCCTTGTTACTCCTTCTTTGACTTTATCCTTGTTATTTCTTCTTTGGTCTTATCCTTGTTACTCCTTCTTTGACTTTATCCTTGTTATCCCTGCTTTGTCTTTACCCTTGTTATTCCTTCTTTGTCCTTATCCTTGTTACTCCTTCTTTGTCTTTATCATTGTTACTCCTTCTTTCTCTTTATCGTTGTTACTCCTCCTTTGTCTTTATCCTTGTTATTCCTTCTAAGTCTTCATCTTTGTTATTAATTCTTTGTCTTTACCCTTTTTATTCCTTCTTTGTCTTTATCTTTGTTATTCCTTCTTTGTCTTTATCCTTGTTTCTCCCTCTTTGTCTTTATCCTTGTTACATGTACTTCTTTGTCTTTATCCTTGTTACTTCTTTGTCATTATTCTTGTTATTCCTTCGTTGACTTTATCCTTGTTATTCCTTCTTTGACTTTATCCTTGTTACTCTCCCTTTGTCTTTATGCTTGTTATTCCTTCTTTGTCTTTATCTCTGTTACTCCCTCTTTGTCTTTATCATTGTCACGCCTTCTTTGTCTTTATCCTTGTCGTTATTCTTGTAACTCCTTCGTTGTCTTTATCCTTGTTACTTCTTTGTCTTTATCATTGTTACTCTTTCTTTCTCTTTATCATTGTTACTCCTTCTTTCTTTTTATCCGTTATTCTTTCTTTGTCTTTATCCGGGTTATTCCTTCTTTGTCTTATTCTTGTTACTCCCTCTTTTTCTTTATCCTTGTTACTCCTTTGACTTTATCCTTGTTATTCCTTCTTTGTTTTTATCCTTGTTACTCCGTCTTTGACTTTATCCTTGTTATCCCTTCTTTGTCTTTACCCTTATTCCTTCTTTGTCCTTATCCTTGTCATTCCTTCTTTGTTTGTCTTTATCCATGTCTCTCCTTCTTTATCATTATCCTTGATACTCCTTCTTTGACTTATCCTTGTTTTTCCTTCTTTGCCTTTATCCTTGTTACTCCTTATTTGTCTTTATCCTCAATTTCAACTTGGACTTTATCATTGTTACTCCTTTATCTTTATCCTTGCAATTCCTTCTTTCTCTTTATCCTTGTTATTCCTTCTTTGTCTTTATCTTTGTTATTCCTTCTTTGTCTTTATCCTTGTTATTCCTTCTTTGTCTTTATCCTTGTTATTCCTTCTTTTTCTTTATCCTTGTAATTCCTTCTTTGTCTTTATCCTTGTTACTCTTTCTTTGACTTTATCCTTCTCAATCCTTCTTTATCTTTATCCTTGTTACTCCTTCTTTGACTTTATCTTTGTTATTCCTTCTTTGTCTTCATCCTTGTCACTTTGACTTTATCATTGTTATTCCTTTGTCTTTATCCTTGTCTTTACCCTTGTTATTCCTTCTTTGTCTTTATCCTTGTTATTCCTTGTTTGTATTTATCCTCAAATTCGACTTTGACTTTATTATTGTTTCCCCTTTGTCTTTATCCTTGTTATTCCTTCTTTGTCATTATCTTTGTTGCTCCTTCTTTGTCTTTATCCTTGTTACTCTTTCTTTGCCTTTGTCTTTGTAACCCCTCTTTCTATGTCTTTATCATTGTTACTCTTTCTTTGTATTTTTCCTTGTTATTCCTTCTTTGCCTTTATCTTTGTTACTCCTCCTTTCACTGTATCCTTGTCATTCCTTCTTTGTCTTTATCTTTGTTATTCTTTCTTTGACTTTATCCTTCTTATTCCTTCTTTGTCTTTATCCTTGTAACTCATTGTTTGTCTTTATCCTCAAATTCGACTTTGACTTTATCATTGTTACTCCTTTGTCTGTATCTTTGTTATTCCTTCTAAGTCTTTATCTTTGTTACTCCTTTTTTGTCCTTATCCTTGTTATTCTTTCTTTGCCTTTGTCTTTGTAACTCCCTCTTTCTTTGTCTTTATCCTTGTTACTCCTTTGTCTTTATCCTTGTTATTCCTTCTTTGTCTTTATCTTTGTCATTCCTTCTTTGTCTTTATCTTTGTTATTTCTTCTTTGTCTTTATCCTTGTTACTTCCTCTTTGTCTTTATCCTTGTTTCTCCTTCTTTGTCTCTACATTGTTACTCCTTCTTTCTCTTTATCGTTATTACTCCTCCTTTCTTTTTATCCTTGTTTTTTTATTCTTTGTCTTTATCCTGATTATTCCTTCTTTGTCTTTATCTTTGTTATTCCTTCTTTGTCTTTATCCTTGTTACTCCCTCTTTGTCTTTATCATTGTTTCTCATTCTTTGACTTTAACCTTGTTATTCCTTCTATGTCTTTATTCTTGTTACTCCCTCTTTGTCTCTACATTGTTACTTCTTCTTTCTCTTTATCGTTATTACTCCTCCTTTCTTTTTATCCTTGTTTTTTTCTTCTTTGTCTTTATCCTGATTATTCCTTCTTTGTCTTTATCTTTGTTATTCGGTCTTTGAGTTTATCCTTGTTACTCCCTCTTTTTCTTTATCATTGTTACTCCTTCTTTGACTTTATCTTTGTTATTCCTTCTTTGTCTTTATCCTTGTTACTCCTTCTTTGACTTTATCCTTTTTATTCCTTCTTTGTCCTAATCCTTGTTACTCTTTCTTTGTCTTTATCCTTGATACTCCTTCTTTGTCTTTATCCTTGTTACTCCTTCTTTGTCTTTATCCTGATTATTCCTTCTTTGTCTTTATCCATGTCTCTCCTTCCTTGTCGTTATTCTTGTAACTCCTTCGTTGTCTTTATCCTTGTTATTCCTTTTTGTCTTTAGCCTTGTTTCTCCCTCTTTTTCTTTATCCTTGTTACTCCTTCTTTGACTTTATCCTTGTTATCCCTGTTTTGTCTTTACCCTTGTTATTCCTTCTTTGTCCTTATCCTTGTTACTCCTTTTTTGTCTTTATCATTGTTACTCCTTCTTTCTCTTTATCGTTGTTACTCCTCCTTTGTCTTTATCCTTGTTATTCCTTCTTAGTCTTTATCTTTGTTATTCCTTCTTTGTCTTTACCCTTGTTATTCCTTCTTTGTCTTTATCTTTGTTATTCCATCTTTGTCTTTATCCTTGTTTCTCCCTCTTTGTCTTTATCCTTGTTTTTTCTTTGTCGTTATCCTTGTTATTCCTTCTTTGTCTTTATCCTTGTTACTCCTTCTTTGGCTTTATCCTTCTCAATCCTTCCTTATCTTTATCCTTGTTACTCCTTCTTTGACTTTATCTTTGTTATTCCTTCTTTGTCTTCATCCTTGTCACTCCATCTTTGACTTTATCATTGTTATTCCTTTGTCTTTATCCTTGTCTTTATCCTTGTTATTCCTTCTTTGTCTTTATCCTTGTTATTCCTTGTTTGTCTTTATCCTCAAATTCGACTTTGACTTTATTATTGTTTCCCCTTTGTCTTTATCCTTGTTATTCCTTCTTTGTCATTTTCTTTGTTGCTCCTTCTTTGTCTTTATCCTTGTTACTCTTTCTTTGCATTTGTCTTTGTAACCTCTCTTTCTATGTCTTTATCATTGTTACTCCTTCTTTGTATTTTTCCTTGTTATTCCTTCTGTGCCTTTATCTTTGTTACTCCTCCTTTCTCTGTATCCTCGTCATTCCTTCTTTGTCTTTATCTTTGTTATTCCTTCTTTAACTTTTTTCCTTATTAATCCTTATTTGTCTTTATCCTTGTTACTCCTGCTTTTGTCTTTATCATTGTTATTCCTTCTTTGACTTTATCCTTCCTATTCCTTCTTTGTCTTTATCCTTGTAACTCCTTGTTTGACTTTATCCTCAAATTCGACTATGACTTTATCATTGTTACTCCTTTGTCTGTATCTTTGTTATTCCTTCTTAGTCTATATCTTTGTTACTCCTTTTTTGTCCTTATCCTTGTTACTCTTTGTTTGCCTTTGTCTTTGTAACTCCCTCTTTCTTTGTCTTTATCCTTGTTACTCCTTTGTCTTTATCCTTGTTATTCCTTCTTTGTGTTTATCTTTGTCATTCCTTCTTTGTCTTTATCTTTGTTATTCCTTCTTTGTCTTTATCCTTGTTACTCCCTCTTTGTCTTTATCCTTGTGTCTCCTTCTTTGACTTTAACCTTGTTATTCCTTCTATGTCTTTATTCTTGTTACTCCCTCTTTGTCTCTACATTGTTACTCCTTCTTTCTCTTTATCGTTATTACTCCTCCTTTCTTTTTATCCTTGTTTTTTTCTTCTTTGTCTTTGTCCTGATTATTCCTTCTTTGTCTTTATCTTTGTTATTCCTTCTTTGAGTTTATCCTTGTTACTCCCTCTTTTTCTTTATCATTGTTACTCCTTCTTTGACTTAATCTTTGTCATTCCTTCTTTCTCTTTATCCTTGTTACTACTTCTTTGACTTTATCCTTTTTATTCCTTCTTTGTCCTTATCCTTGTTACTCCTTTGTCTTTATCCTTGATACTCCTTCTTCGTCTTTATCCTTGTTACTCTTTCTTTGTCTTTATCCTTGTTATTCATTGTTTGTCTTTATCCATGTCTCTCCTTCCTTGTCGTTATTCTTGTAACTCCTTCGTTGTCTTTATCCTTGTTATTCCTTTTTGTCTTTAGCCTTGTTTCTCCCTCTTTTTCTTTATCCTTGTTACTCCTTCTTTGACTTTATCCTTGTTACTCCTTTTTTGTCCTTATCCTTGTTACTCCTTCTTTGATTTATCCTTGTTATCCCTGCTTTGTCTTTACCCTTGTTATTCCTTCTTTGTCCTTATCCTTGTTACTCCTTCTTTGTCTTTATCATTGTTACTCCTTCTTTCTCTTTATCGTTGTTACTCCTCCTATGTCTTTATCCTTGTTATTCCTTCTTAGTCTTTATCTTTGTTATTCCTTCTTTGTCTTTATCCTTGTTACTCACTCTTTGTCTTTATCCTTGTTACATATACTTCTTTGTCTTTATCCTTGTTACTTCTTTGTCATTATCCTTGTTATTCCTTTGTTGACTTTATCCTTGTTATTCCTTCTTTGTCTTTATCCTTGTTACTCCCTCTTTGTCTTTATCCTTGTTACATATACTTCTTTGTCTTTATCCTTGTTACTTCTTTGTCATTATCCTTGTTATTCCTTCGTTGACTTTATCCTTGTTTTCCCTTCTTTGTCTTTATCCTTGTTACTCTCTCTGTCTTTATGCTTGTTATTCCTTCTTTGTCTTTATCTCTGTTACTCCCTCTTTGTCTTTATCATTGTCACTCCTTCTTTGTCTTATCCCTGTTATTCTTTCTTTGTCTTTATCCGGGTTATTCTTCTTTGTCTTTATCCTTGTTACTCCCTCTTTTTCTTTATCCTTGTTACTCCTTTGACTTTATCCTTGTTATTCCTTCTTTGTCTTTATCCTTGTAACTCCGTCTTTGACTTTATCCTTGCTATCCCTTCTTTGTCTTTACCCTTGTTATTCCTTCTTTGTCCTTATCCTTGTCATTCCTTCTTTGTTTGTCTTTATCCATGTATCTCCTTCTTTATCGTTATCCTTGATACTCCTTCTTTGACTTTATCCTTTGTTTTTCCTTCTTTGTCTTTATCCTTGTTACTCCTTATTTGTCTTTATCCTCAATTTCGACTTGGACTTTATCATTGTAACTCCTTTATCTTTATCCTTGCAATTCCTTCTTTCTCTTTATCGTTGTTATTCCTCCTTTCTCTTTATCCTTGTTATTCCTCTTTGTCTTTATCTTTGTTATTCCTTCTTTGTCTTTATCCTTGTTATTCCTTCTATGTCTTTATCCTTGTTATTCCTTCTTTTTCTTTATCCTTGTTATTCCTTCTTTGTCTTTATCCTTGTTACTCCTTCTTTGACTTTATCCTTCTCATTCCTTCTTTATCTTTATCCTTGTTTCTCCTTCTTTGACTTTATCTTTGTTATTCCTTCTTTGTCTTCATCCTTGTCACTCCTTCTTTGACTTTATCCTTGTTATTCTTTCTTTATCTTTATCCTTGTCTTTATCCTTGTTATTCCTTCTTTGACTTTATCCTTGTTATTCCTTGTTTGTCTTTATCCTCAAATTCGACTGACTTTATTATTGTTTCCCCTTTGTCTTTATCCTTGTTATTCCTTCTTTGTCATTATCTTTGTTGCTCCTTCTTTGTCTTAATCCTTGTTACTTTCTTTTCCTTTGTCTTTGTTACCCCTCCTTCTTTGTCTTTTTCCTTGTTATTCCTTCTTTGCCTTTATCTTTGTTATTCCTTCTTTGTCTTTATCCTTGTTACACCCTCTTTGTCTTAAACCTTGTTTCTCTTTCTTTGACTTTATCCTTGTTATTCCTTCTTTGTCTTTATCCTTGATACTCCATCTTAGTCTTAAACCTTGTTTCTCCTTTTTTGACTTTATCCTTGTTATTTCTTCTTTGTCTTTATCCTTGTTACTCTCTCTTTGTGTATATCATTGTTACTCCTTCTTTCTCTTTATGGTTGTAACTCCTCCTTTCTTTTTATCCTTGTTATTCCTTCTTTGTCATTATCCGGGTTATTCCTTCTTTGTCTTTATCCTTGTTACTCCCTCTTTTTCTTTATCATTGTTACTGCTTCTTTGACTTTATCTTTGTTATTCCTTCTTTGTCTTTATCCTTGTTACTCCTTCTTTGACTTTATCCTTGTTATCCCTTCTTTGTCTTTTCCCTTGTTATTCCTTCTTTGTCCTTATCCTTGTTACTCCTTCTTTGTCTTTATCCTTGATACTCCTTTGTCTTTATTCTTGTTATTCCTTCTTTGTCTGTAGCTATGTAGATCTATATTACCTATTTATTCTTTTTTATTCCTTCTTTGCCTTTATCCTTGTTACTCCCTTTTTGTCTTTATTCTTGTTATTCCTTCTTTGTCTTCATTCTTGTTATTCCTTCTTTGTCTTTATCCTTTTTATTCCTTCTTTGTCTTTATCCTTGTGACGCCTTCTTTGTCTTTATCTTTGTTATTCCTTCTTTGCCTTTATCCTTGTTACTCCTTATTTGTCTTTATCTTTGTTATTCCTTCCTAGTCTTTATCTTTGTAACACTTCTTTGTCTTTATCCTTGTTACTCCTTTGCTTTTGTCTTTGTTACTCCCTCTTTCTTTGTCTTTATCCTTGTTACTCCTTCTTTGTCTTATCCTTTGTATTCGTTATTCCTTCGTTGTCTTTATCGTTGTAATTCCTTCTTTGTCTTTATCCTTGTTTCTCTTTTATGACTTTATCCTTGTTATTCCTTCTGTGTCTTTATCCTTTTTACTCCCTCTTTTTGCTTTATCATTGTTACTCCTTCTTTCTCTTTATCGTAGTTACTCCTGCTTTCTTTTTATCCTTGTTATTCCTTCTTTGTCTTTATCCGGGTTAAACCTTCTTTGTTTTTATCTTTGTTATTACTTCTTTGTCTTTATCCTTCTTACTCTTTCTTTGACTTTATCTTTGTTATCCCTTCTTTGTCTTTACCTTTGTTATTCCTTCTTTGTCCTTATCCTTGATACTCCTTCTTTGTCTTTATCCTTGATACTCCTTCTTTGTCTCCACCCTTGATACTCCTTCTTTGTCTCGACCCTTGCTACTCCTTCTTTGTCTTTACCCTACCCACTTCTTGTTTGTCTTAATCCTCAAAGTCGACTTTGACTTTATCATTGTTACTCCTTTGTCTTTATCCTTGCTATTCCTTCTGTCTCTTTATCATTGTTACTCCTCCTTTCTCTGTATCCTTGTCATTCCTTCTTTGTCTTTATCTTTGTTATTCCTTCTTTAACTTTATCCTTAATAATCCTTATTTGTCTTTATCCTTGTTACTCCTGCTTTTGGTCTTTATCCTTGTTATTCCTTCTTTGACTTTATCCTTCTTATTCCTTCTTTATCTTTATCCTTGTCACTCTTTCTTTGACTTTATCCTTGTTACTCCTTGTTTGTCTTTATCCTCAAATTCGACTTTGACTTTATCATTGTTACTCCTTTGTCTGTATCCTTGTTATTCCTTCTTAGTCTTTATCTTTGTTACTCCTTTTTTGTCCTTATCCTTGTTACTCTTTCTTTGCCTTTGTCTTTGTAACTCCCTCTTTCTTTGTCTTTATCCTTGTTACTCCTTTGTCTTTATCCTTGTTATTCCTTCTTTGTCTTTATCTTTGTCATTCCTTCTTTTTCTTTATCTTTGTTATTCCTTCTTTGTCTTTATCCTTGTTACTCTCTCTTTGTCTTTATCCTTGTTTCTCCTTTGACTTTAACCTTGTTATTCCTTCTATGTCTCTATGCTTGTTACTCCCTCTTTGTCTATATCATTGTTACTCCTTTTTTCTCTTTATCGTTGTTATTCCTCCTTTCTTTTTATCCTTGTTTTTTCTTCTTTGTCTTTATCCTGATTATTCCTTCTTTGTCTTTATCTTTGTTATTCCTTTGAGTTTATCCTTGTTAGTCCCTCTTTTTCTTTATCATTGTGACTCCTTCTTTGACTTTATCTTTGTTATTCATTCTTTGTCTTTATCCTTATCCTTGTTACGCCTTCTTTGACTTATCCTTTTTATTCCTTCTTTGTCCTTATCCTTGTTACTCCTTATTTGTCTTTATCCTTGATACTCCTTCTTTGTCTTTATCCTTGTTACTCCTTCTTTGTCTTTATCCTTGTTATTCCTTGTTTGTCTTTATCCATGTCTCTCCTTCCTTGTCTTTATCCTTGTTATTCTTTTTTGTCTTTAGCCTTGTTTCTCCCTCTTTTTCTTTATCCTTGTTACTCCTTCTTTGACTTTATCCTTGTTATTCCTTATTTGTCCTTATCCTTGTTACTCCTTCTTTGACTTTATCCTTGTTATCCCTGCTTTGTCTTTTCCTTGTTATTCCTTCTTTGTCCTTATCCTTGTTACTCCTTCTTTGTCTTTATCATTGTTACTCCTTCTTTCTCTTTTTCGTTGTTACTCCTCCTTTGTCTTTATCCTTGTTATTCCTTCTTAGTCTTTATCTTTGTTATTCCTTCTTTGTCTTTACCCTTGTTATACCTTCTTTGTCTTAATCTTTCTTATTCCTTTTTTGTCTTTAACCTTGTAACTCCCTTTTTGTCTTTATCCTTATTATTCCTTGTTTGTCTTTATCCTTGTTAGTCCCTCTTTGTGTTTATCCTTGTTAGTCCCTCTTTTTCTTAATCCTTGTTACATGTACTTCTTTGTCTTTATCCTTGTTACTTCTTTGTCATTAGGGCCCCGCACTGAAAGTGTGGGTGCCCTATAGTAATCACTCTGTCCGTCCGTCTGTCTGTCTGTCCGTACACACAAATGGATAGATAGGTGGCTATGAACTTGGACAGAATCAATGTAAGTCAATGAGAGAAAGTGCGATTTATTCCGTTAGACACATAAAAGGTCTGTTATGTGGTTAAAATTAGCCACCTAAGTATCAATCTTGCTCAAAATAGCCACATAAGTATCCATTTGTGAGAACGTCCGTCCGTCTGTCCGTCTGTCCGTCCACAAATTTTTTTATCCTCCATAACTTTTTATTATTCCTGGATGGATTTAAATATTACTTGGCATCATTCTGTCCGTCCGTCTGTCTGTCTGTCTGTCCGTCTGTCCGTCTGTCCGTCCACAAATTTTTTATCCTCCATAACTTTCTTATTCCTGGATGGATTTAAATATTACTTGGCAGAAATGTTAACCATAATGTGATGGAGTGTTGCGCGCAAGACTCAGGTCCGTACCTCAAAGGTCAAGGTCATACTTAGAGGTTAAAGGTCAAAAAAGGGTCTTTCCTGTGTCCAATTAATAACTTTGTTATTATTCCTGGATGGATTTAAATATTACTTGGCAGAAATGTTAACCATAATGTGACGAAGTGTCACACGCAAGACCCACAGCCGTACCTCAAAGGTCAAGGTCATACTTAGAGATAAAAGGTCAAAAAAGCGTCTTTTTCATTGTGTCCAATCTATAACTTTCTTATACCTGGATGGATTTAAATATTACTTAGCAGAAATATTAACCATAATGTGACAGTGTGTCACGCGCAAGACCCAGGTCCGTACCTCAAAGGTCAAGGTCATACTTAGAGGTGAAAGGAAAAAAAAAACGTCTTTTTTAACATCAACATTTTCCTACTCCTCTGATAGCGCTGCCGGGGCCCTAGTCAGTTTCACTGACAGCTCTAGTTGTCCTTGTTATTCCTTCGTTGACTTTATCCTTGTTATTCCTTCTTTGAATTTATCCTTGTTTTCCCTTCTTTGTCTTTATCCTTGTTACCCTCTGTTTGTCTTTATTCTTGTTATTCCTTCTTTGTCTTTATCTCTGTTACACCCTCTTTGTCTTTATCATTGCCACTCTTTCTTTGTCTTTATCCTTGTCACTTCTTCGTCTTTATCTTTGTTATTCCTTCTTTGTCTTTATCCTTGTTACTCTCTTTTTGTCTTTATCCTTGTTATTCCTTCTTTTTGGATCCTTGTTACTCCCTCTTTGTCTTTATCATTGTTACTCCTTCTTCCTTCTTTGTCTTTATCATTGTTACTCCTTCTTTCTCTTTATCATTGTTACTCCTTCTTTCTTTTTATCCCTGTTATCCTTTCTTTGTCTTTATCCGGGTTATTCCTTCTTTGTCTTGATCCTTGTTTCTTCTTCGTCTTTATCTTTGTTATTCCTTCTTTGTCTTTATCCTTGTTGCTCTGTTTTTGTCTACATCCTTGTTATTCCTTCTTTTCTTTTATCCCTGTTACTCCCTCTTTGTCTTTATCATTGTTACTCCTTCTTCATTCTTTGTCTTTATCGTTGTTACTCCTTCTTTCTCTTTATCATTGTTACACCTTCTTTCTTTTTGTCCCTGTTATTCCTTCTTTGTCTTTATCCTTGTTACTCCCTCTTTATCTTTATCCTTGTTACTCCTTTGACTTTATCCTTGTTATTCCTTCTTTGTCTATATCATTGTTACTCCTTTTTTCTCTTTATCGTTGTTATTCCTCCTTTCTTTTTATCCTTGTTTTTTCTTCTTTGTCTTTATCCTGATTATTCCTTCTTTGTCTTTATCTTTGTTATTCCTTTGAGTTTATCCTTGTTAGTCCCTCTTTTTCTTTATCATTGTTACTCCTTCTTTGACTTTATCTTTGTTATTCCTTCTTTGTCTTTATCCTTATCCTTGTTACTCCTTCTTTGACTTTATCCTTTTTATTCCTTCTTTGTCTTTATCCTTGGTACTCCTTCTTTGTCTTTATCCTTGTTACTCCTTCTTTGTCTTTATCCTTGTTATTCCTTGTTTGTCTTTATCCATGTATCTCCTTCCTTGTCTTTATTCTTGTTATTCTTTTTTGTCTTTAGCCTTGTTTCTTCCTCTTTTTCTTTATCCTTGTTACTCCTTCTTTGACTTTATCTTTGTTATTCCTTCTTTGTCCTTATCCTTGTTACTCCTTCTTTGACTTTATCCTTGTTATCCCTGCTTTGTCTTTCCCTTGTTATTCCTTCTTTGTCCTTATCCTTTTTACTCCTTCTTTGTCTTTATCATTGTTACTCCTTCTTTCTCTTTTTTGTTTTTACTCCTCCTTTGTCTTTATCTTTGTTATTCCTTCTTAGTCTTTATCTTTGTTATTCCTTCTTTGTCTTTACCCTTGTTATTCCTTCTTTGTCTTAATCTTTGTTATTCCTTCTTTGTCTTTATCCTTGTAACTCCCTTTTTGTCTTTATCCTTATTATTCCTTCTTTGTCTTTATCCTTGTTAGTCCCTCTTTGTCTTTATCCTTGTTAGTCCCTCTTTTTCTTTATCCTTGTTACATGTACTTCTTTGTCTTTATCCTTTTTACTTCTTTGTCATTATCCTTGTTATTCCTTCGTTGACTTTATCCTTGTTATTCCTTCTTTGACTTTATCCTTGTTTTCCCTTCTTTGTCTTTATCCTTGTTACTCTCTGTTTGTCTTTATTCTTGTTATTCCTCCTTTGTCTTTATCTCTGTTACTCCCTCTTTGTCTTTATCATGTCACTCTTTCTTTGTCTTTATCCTTGTTACTTCTTCGTCTTTATCTTTGTTATTCCTTCTTTGTCTTTATCCTTGTTACTCTCTTTTTGTCTATATCCTTGTTATTCCTTCTTTTTTATCCTTGTTACTCCCTCTTTGTCTTTATCATTGTTACTCGTTCTTCCTTCTTTGTCTTTATCATTGTTACTTCTTCTTTCTCTTTATCATTGTTACTCCTTTCTTTTTATCCCTGTTATTCTTTCTTTGTCTTTATCCGGGTTATTCCTTCTTTGTCTTGATCCTTGTTACTTCTTCGTCTTTATCTTTGTTATTCCTTTTGTGTCTGTATCCTTGTTGCTCTCTTTTTGTCTTTATCCTTGTTATTCCTTCTTTTCTTTTATCCCTGTTACTCCCTCTTTGTCTTTATCATTGTTACTCCTTCTTCCTTCTTTGTCTTTATCATTGTTACTCCTTCTTTCTCTTTATCATTGTTACTCCTTCTTTCTTTTTATCCCTGTCATTCTTTCTTTGTCTTTATCCGGGTTATTCCTTCTTTGTCTTTATCCTTGTTACTCCCTCTTTTTCTTTATCCTTGTTACTCCTTTGACTTTATCCTTGTTATTCCTTCTTTGTCTTTATCCTTGTTACTCCGTCTTTGACTTTATCCTTGTTATCCCTTCTTTGTCTTTACCCTTGTTATTCCTTCTTTGTCCTTATCCTTGTCATTCCTTCTTTGTTTGTCTTTATCCATGTATCTCCTTCTTTATCGTTATCCTTGATACTCCTTCTTTGACTTTATCCTTGTTTTTCCTTCATTGTCTTTATCCTTGTTACTCCTTATTTGTCTTTATCCTGCATTTCGACTTGGACTTTATCATTGTTACTCCTTTATCTTTATCCTTGCAATTCCTTCTTTCTCTTTATCGTTGTTATTCCTCCTTTCGCTTTATCCTTGTTATTCCTTCTTTGTCTTTATTTTTGTTATTCCTTCTTTGTCTTTATCCTTGTTATTCCTTCTTTGTCTTTATCCTTGTTATTCCTTCTTTTTCTTTATCCTTGTTATTCCTTCTTTATCCTTGTTACTCCTTCTTTGACTTCATCCTTCTCATTCCTTCTTTATCTATATCCTTGTTACTCCTTCTTTGACTTAATCTTTGTTATTCCTTCTTTGTCTTCATCCTTGTCACTCCTACTTTGACTTTATCCTTGTTATTCCTTCTTTGTCTTTATCCTTGTCTTTATCCTTGTTATTCCTTCTTTGTCTTTATCCTTGTTATTCCTTGTTTGTCTTTATCCTCAAATTCGACTTTGACTTTATTATTGTTTCCCCTTTATCTTTATCCTTGTTATTCCCGCTTTGTCATTATCTTTGTTGCTCCTTCTTTGTCTTTATCTTTGTTACTCTTTCTTTGCCTTTGTCTTTGTTAACCGTCTTTCTTTGTCTTTATCGTTGTCACTCCTTCTTTGTCTTTTTCCTTGTTATTCCTTCTTTGCCTAAATCTTTGTTATTTCTTCTTTGTCTTTATCCTTATTACTCCCTCTTTGTCCTTATCCTTGTCATTCCTTCTTTGACTTTAACCTTGTTATTCCTTCTATGTCTTTATGCTTGTTACTCCCTCTTTATCTATATCATTGTTACTCCTTCTTTCTCTTTATCGTTGTTACTCCTTTCTTTTTATCTTTGTTTTTTTTCTTTGTCTTTATCCTGATTATTCCTTCTTTGTCTTTATCTTTGTTATTCCTTCTTAACCATTATCCTTGTTACTCCCTTTTTTCTTTATCATTGTTACTCCTTCTTTGACTTTATCCTTTTTATTCCTTCTTTGTCCTTATCCTTGTTACTCCTTCTTTGTCTTTATCCTTGATACTCCTTCTTTGTCTTATCCTTGTTACTCCTTCTTTGTCTTTATCCTTGTTACTCCTCCTTTGTCTTTATCATTGTTATTCCTTGTTTGTCTTTATCCATGTCTCTCCTTCCTTATCGTTATTCTTGTAACTCCTTCGTTGTCTTTATCCTTGTTATTCCTTTTTGTCTTTAGCCTTGTTTCTCCCTCTTTTTCTTTATCCTTGTTACTCCTTCTTTGACTTTATCCTTGTTATTCCTTCTTTGTCCTTATCCTTGTTACCCCTTCTTTGACTTTATCCTTGTTATCCCTGCTTTGTCTTTCCCTTGTTATTCCTTCTTTGTCCTTATCCTTGTTACTCCTTCTTTGTCTTTATCATTGTTACTCCTTCTTTCTCTTTTTCGTTGTTACTCCTCCTTTGTCTTTATACTTGTTATTCCTTCTTAGTCTTTTTTTGTTATTCCTTCTTTGTCTTTACCCTTGTTATTCCTTCTTTGTCTTTATCTTTGTTATTCCTTCTTTGTCTTTATCCTTGTAACTCCCTCTTTGTCTTTTATCTTGTTACATGTACTTCTTTGTCTTTATCCTTGTTACTTCTTTGTCATTATCCTTGTTATTCCTTCGTTGACTTCATCCTTGTTATTCCTTCTTTGACTTTATCCTTGTTTTCCCTTCTTTGTCTTCATCCTTGTTACTCTCTCTTTGTCTTTATGCTTGTTATACCTTCTTTGTCTTTTTCTCTGTTACTCCCTCTTTGTCTTATCATTGTCACTCCTTCTTTGTCTTTATCCTTGTTACTTCTTCGTCTTTATCTTTGTAATTCCTTCTTTGTCTTTATCCTTGTTACTCTCTTTTTGTCTTTATCCTTGTTATTCCTTCTTTGTCTTTATCCATGTGACTCCCTCTTTGTCTTTATCATTGTTACTCCTTCTTTGTCTTTATCATTGTTACTCCTTCTTTCTCTTTATCATTGTTACTCCGTCTTTCTTTTTATCCCTGTTATTCTTTCTTTGTATTTATCCGGGTTATTCCTTCTTTGCCTTTATCCTTGTTACTCCCTCTTTTTCATTACCCTTGTTACTCCTTTAGCTTTATCCTTGTTATTCCTTCTTTGTCTTTCTCCTTGTTACTCCGTCTTTGACTTTATCCTTGTTATCCCTTCTTTGTCTTTACCCTTGTTATTCCTTTTTTGTCCTTATCCTGGTCATTCCTTCTTTGTTTGTCTTTATCCATGTCTCTCCTTCTTTATCGTTATCCTAGTTTTTCCTTCTTTGTCTTTATCCTTGTTACTCCTTATTTGTCTTTATCCTCAATTTCGACTTGGACTTTATCATTGTTACTCCTTTATCTTTATTCTTGCAAATCCTTCTTTCTTTTATCGTTGTTATTCCTCCTTTCTCTTTATCCTTGTTATTCCTTCTTTGTCTTTATCTTTGTTATTTCTTCTTTGTCTTTATCCCTGTTATTCCTTTGTCTTTATCCTTGTTATTCCTTCTTCTTCTTTATCCTTGTTACTCCTTCTTTGACATTATTGTTGTTCTCCTTCTTTGACTTTATCCTTGTTACTCCCTCTTTGATTTATCCTTCTCATTCCTTCTTTATCTTTATCCTTGTTACTCCTTCTTTGACTTATCTTTGTTATTCATTCTTTGTCTTCATCCTTGTTACTCCTTCTTTGACTTTATCCTTGTTATTCCTTCTTTGTCTTTATCCTTGTCTTTATCCTTGTTATTCCTTCTTTGTCTTTATCCTTGTTATTTCTTGTTTGTCTTTATCCTCAATTCGACTTTGACTTTATTATTGTTTCCCCTTTGTCTTTATCCTTGTTATTCTTTCTTTGTCATTATCTTCGTTGCTCCTTCTTTGTCTTTATCCTTGTTACTCTTTCTTTGCCTTTGTCTTTGTTACCCCTTTTTCTTTGTCTTATCATTGTTTCTCCTTCTTCGTCTTTTTCCTTGTTATTCCTTCTTTGCCGTTATTTTTGTTATTCCTTCTTTGTCTTTATCCATGTTACTCCCACTTTGTCTTTTACCTTGTTTCTCCTTCTTTGACTTTAACCTTATTATTCCTTCTATGTCTTTATGCTTGTTACTCCCTCTTTGTCTATATCATTGTTACTCCTTCTTTCTCTTTATGGTTGTTACTCCTCCTTTCTTTTTATGCTTGTTTTTTCTTCTTTGTCTTTATCCTGATTATTCCTTCTTTGTCTTTATCCATGTCTCTCCTTCCTTGTCGTTATTCTTGTAATTCTTCGTTGTCTTTATCCTTGTTATTCCTTTTTGTCTTTAGCCTTGTTTCTCCCTCTTTTTCTTTATCCTTGTTACTCCTTCTTTGACTTTATCCTTGTTATTTCTTCTTTGGTCTTATCCTTGTTACTCCTTCTTTGACTTTATCCTTGTTATCCCTGCTTTGTCTTTACCCTTGTTATTCCTTCTTTGTCCTTATCCTTGTTACTCCTTCTTTGTCTTTATCATTGTTACTCCTTCTTTCTCTTTATCGTTGTTACTCCTCCTTTGTCTTTATCCTTGTTATTCCTTCTAAGTCTTCATCTTTGTTATTAATTCTTTGTCTTTACCCTTTTTATTCCTTCTTTGTCTTTATCTTTGTTATTCCTTCTTTGTCTTTATCCTTGTTTCTCCCTCTTTGTCTTTATCCTTGTTACATGTACTTCTTTGTCTTTATCCTTGTTACTTCTTTGTCATTATTCTTGTTATTCCTTCGTTGACTTTATCCTTGTTATTCCTTCTTTGACTTTATCCTTGTTACTCTCCCTTTGTCTTTATGCTTGTTATTCCTTCTTTGTCTTTATCTCTGTTACTCCCTCTTTGTCTTTATCATTGTCACGCCTTCTTTGTCTTTATCCTTGTCGTTATTCTTGTAACTCCTTCGTTGTCTTTATCCTTGTTACTTCTTTGTCTTTATCATTGTTACTCTTTCTTTCTCTTTATCATTGTTACTCCTTCTTTCTTTTTATCCGTTATTCTTTCTTTGTCTTTATCCGGGTTATTCCTTCTTTGTCTTATTCTTGTTACTCCCTCTTTTTCTTTATCCTTGTTACTCCTTTGACTTTATCCTTGTTATTCCTTCTTTGTTTTTATCCTTGTTACTCCGTCTTTGACTTTATCCTTGTTATCCCTTCTTTGTCTTTACCCTTATTCCTTCTTTGTCCTTATCCTTGTCATTCCTTCTTTGTTTGTCTTTATCCATGTCTCTCCTTCTTTATCATTATCCTTGATACTCCTTCTTTGACTTATCCTTGTTTTTCCTTCTTTGCCTTTATCCTTGTTACTCCTTATTTGTCTTTATCCTCAATTTCAACTTGGACTTTATCATTGTTACTCCTTTATCTTTATCCTTGCAATTCCTTCTTTCTTTAATCGTTGTTATTCCTCCTTTCTCTTTATCCTTGTTATTCCTTCTTTGTCTTTATCTTTGTTATTTCTTCTTTGTCTTTATCCCTGTTATTCCTTTGTCTTTATCCTTGTTATTCCTTCTTCTTCTTTATCCTTGTTACTCCTTCTTTGACATTATTGTTGTTCTCCTTCTTTGACTTTATCCTTGTTACTCCCTCTTTGATTTATCCTTCTCATTCCTTCTTTATCTTTATCCTTGTTACTCCTTCTTTGACTTATCTTTGTTATTCATTCTTTGTCTTCATCCTTGTTACTCCTTCTTTGACTTTATCCTTGTTATTCCTTCTTTGTCTTTATCCTTGTCTTTATCCTTGTTATTCCTTCTTTGTCTTTATCCTTGTTATTTCTTGTTTGTCTTTATCCTCAATTCGACTTTGACTTTATTATTGTTTCCCCTTTGTCTTTATCCTTGTTATTCTTTCTTTGTCATTATCTTTGTTGCTCCTTCTTTGTCTTTATCCTTGTTACTATTTCTTTGCCTTTGTCTTTGTTACCCCTTTTTCTTTGTCTTATCATTGTTTCTCCTTCTTCGTCTTTTTCCTTGTTATTCCTTCTTTGCCGTTATTTTTGTTATTCCTTCTTTGTCTTTATCCATGTTACTCCCTCTTTGTCTTTTACCTTGTTTCTCCTTCTTTGACTTTAACCTTGTTATTCCTTCTATGTCTTTATGCTTGTTACTCCCTCTTTGTCTATATCATTGTTACTCCTTCTTTCTCTTTATGGTTGTTACTCCTCCTTTCTTTTTATGCTTGTTTTTTCTTCTTTGTCTTTATCCTGATTATTCCTTCTTTGTCTTTATCCATGTCTCTCCTTCCTTGTCGTTATTCTTGTAATTCTTCGTTGTCTTTATCCTTGTTATTCCTTTTTGTCTTTAGCCTTGTTTCTCCCTCTTTTTCTTTATCCTTGTTACTCCTTCTTTGACTTTATCCTTGTTATTTCTTCTTTGGTCTTATCCTTGTTACTCCTTCTTTGACTTTATCCTTGTTATCCCTGCTTTGTCTTTACCTTTGTTATTTCTTCTTTGTCCTTATCCTTGTTACTCCTTCTTTGTCTTTATCATTGTTACTCCTTCTTTCTCTTTATCGTTGTTACTCCTCCTTTGTCTTTATCCTTGTTATTCCTTCTAAGTCTTCATCTTTGTTATTAATTCTTTGTCTTTACCCTTTTTATTCCTTCTTTGTCTTTATCTTTGTTATTCCTTCTTTGTCTTTATCCTTGTTTCTCCCTCTTTGTCTTTATCCTTGTTACATGTACTTCTTTGTCTTTATCCTTGTTACTTCTTTGTCATTATTCTTGTTATTCCTTCGTTGACTTTATCCTTGTTATTCCTTCTTTGACTTTATCCTTGTTACTCTCCCTTTGTCTTTATGCTTGTTATTCCTTCTTTGTCTTTATCTCTGTTACTCACTCTTTGTCTTTATCATTGTCACGCCTTCTTTGTCTTTATCCTTGTCGTTATTCTTGTAACTCCTTCGTTGTCTTTATCCTTGTTACTTCTTTGTCTTTATCATTGTTACTCTTTCTTTCTCTTTATCATTGTTACTCCTTCTTTCTTTTTATCCGTTATTCTTTCTTTGTCTTTATCCGGGTTATTCCTTCTTTGTATTATTCTTGTTACTCCCTCTTTTTCTTTATCCTTGTTACTCCTTTGACTTTATCCTTGTTATTCCTTCTTTGTTTTTATCCTTGTTACTCCGTCTTTGACTTTATCCTTGTTATCCCTTCTTTGTCTTTACCCTTATTCCTTCTTTGTCCTTATCCTTGTCATTCCTTCTTTGTTTGTCTTTATCCATGTCTCTCCTTCTTTATCATTATCCTTGATACTCCTTCTTTGACTTATCCTTGTTTTTCCTTCTTTGCCTTTATCCTTGTTACTCCTTATTTGTCTTTATCCTCAATTTCAACTTGGACTTTATCATTGTTACTCCTTTATCTTTATCCTTGCAATTCCTTCTTTCTCTTTATCCTTGTTATTCCTTCTTTGTCTTTATCTTTGTTATTCCTTTTTTGTCTTTATCCTTGTTATTCCTTCTTTGTCTTTATCCTTGTTATTCCTTCTTTTTCTTTATCCTTGTAATTCCTTCTTTGTCTTTATCCTTGTTACTCTTTCTTTGACTTTATCCTTCTCAATCCTTCTTTATCTTTAGCCTTGTTACTCCTTCTTTGACTTTATCTTTGTTATTCCTTCTTTGTCTTCATCCTTGTCACTTTGACTTTATCATTGTTATTCCTTTGTCTTTATCCTTGTCTTTACCCTTGTTATTCCTTCTTTGTCTTTATCCTTGTTATTCCTTGTTTGTATTTATCCTCAAATTCGACTTTGACTTTATTATTGTTTCCCCTTTGTCTTTATCATTGTTATTCCTTCTTTGTCATTATCTTTGTTGCTCCTTCTTTGTCTTTATCCTTGTTACTCTTTCTTTGTCTTTGTCTTTGTAACCCCTCTTTCTATGTCTTTATCATTGTTACTCCTTCTTTGTATTTTTCCTTGTTATTCCTTCTTTGCCTTTATCTTTGTTACTCCTCCTTTCACTGTATCCTTGTCATTCTTTCTTTGTCTTTATCTTTGTTATTCTTTCTTTGACTTTATCCTTCTTATTCCTTCTTTGTCTTTATCCTTGTAACTCATTGTTTGCCTTTATCCTCAAATTCGACTTTGACTTTATCATTGTTACTCCTTTGTCTGTATCTTTGTTATTCCTTCTAAGTCTTTATCTTTGTTACTCCTTTTTTGTCCTTATCCTTGTTACTCTTTCTTTGCCTTTGTCTTTGTAACTCCCTCTTTCTTTGTCTTTATCCTTGTTACTCCTTTGTCTTTATCCTTGTTATTCCTTCTTTGTCTTTATCTTTGTCATTCCTTCTTTGTCTTTATCTTTGTTATTTCTTCTTTGTCTTTATCCTTGTTACTTCCTCTTTGTCTTTATCCTTGTTTCTCCTTCTTTGTCTCTACATTGTTACTCCTTCTTTCTCTTTATCGTTATTACTCCTCCTTTCTTTTTATCCTTGTTTTTTCTTCTTTGTCTTTATCCTGATTATTCCTTCTTTGTCTTTATCTTTGTTATTCCTTCTTTGTCTTTATCCTTGTTACTCCCTCTTTGTCTTTATCCTTGTTTCTCATTCTTTGACTTTAACCTTGTTATTCCTTCTATGTCTTTATTCTTGTTACTCCCTCTTTGTCTCTACATTGTTACTTCTTCTTTCTCTTTACCGTTATTACTCCTCCTTTCTTTTTATCCTTGTTTTTTTCTTCTTTGTCTTTATCCTGATTATTCCTTCTTTGTCTTTATCTTTGTTATTCGTTCTTTGAGTTTATCCTTGTTACTCCCTCTTTTTCTTTATCATTGTTACTCCTTCTTTGACTTTATCTATGTATTCCTTCTTTGTCTTTATCCTTGTTACTCCTTCTTTGACTTTATCCTTTTTATTCCTTCTTTGTCCTAATCCTTGTTACTCTTTCTTTGTCTTTATCCTTGATACTCCTTCTTTGTCTTTATCCTTGTTACTCCTTCTTTGTCTTTATCCTGATTATTCCTTCTTTGTCTTTATCCATGTCTCTCCTTCCTTGTCGTTATTCTTGTAACTCCTTCGTTGTCTTTATCCTTGTTATTCCTTTTTGTCTTTAGCCTTGTTTCTCCCTCTTTTTCTTTATCCTTGTTACTCCTTCTTTGACTTTATCCGTGTTATCCCTGTTTTGTCTTTACCCTTGTTATTCCTTCTTTGTCCTTATCCTTGTTACTCCTTCTTTGTCTTTATCATTGTTACTCCTTCTTTCTCTTTATCGTTGTTACTCCTCCTTTGTCTTTATCCTTGTTATTCCTTCTTAGTCTTTATCTTTGTTATTCCTTCTTTGTCTTTACCCTTGTTATTCCTTCTTTGTCTTTATCTTTGTTATTCCATCTTTGTCTTTATCCTTGTTTCTCCCTCTTTGTCTTTATCCTTGTTACTTCCTTGTCATTATCCTTGTTATTCCATCTTTGTCTTTATCCTTGTTACTCCTTCTTTGGCTTTATCCTTCTCAATCCTTCCTTATCTTTATTCTTGTTACTCCTTCTTTGACTTTATCTTTGTTATTCCTTCTTTGTCTTCATCCTTGTCACTCCATCTTTGACTTTATCATTGTTATTCCTTTGTCTTTATCCTTGTCTTTATCCTTGTTATTCCTTCTTTGTCTTTATCCTTGTTATTCCTTGTTTGTCTTTATCCTCAAATTCGACTTTGACTTTATTATTGTTTCCCCTTTGTCTTTATCCTTGTTATTCCTTCTTTGTCATTTTCTTTGTTGCTCCTTCTTTGTCTTGATCCTTGTTACTCTTTCTTTGCATTTGTCTTTGTAACCTCTCTTTCTATGTCTTTATCATTGTTACTCCTTCTTTGTATTTTTCCTTGTTATTCCTTCTGTGCCTTTATCTTTGTTACTCCTCCTTTCTCTGTATCCTCGTCATTCCTTCTTTGTCTTTTTCTTTGTTATTCCTTCTTTAACTTTTTTCCTTATTAATCCTTATTTGTCTTTATCCTTGTTACTCCTGCTTTTGTCTTTATCATTGTTATTCCTTCTTTGACTTTATCCTTCCTATTCCTTCTTTGTCTTTATCCTTGTAACTCCTTGTTTGACTTTATCCTCAAATTCGACTATGACTTTATCATTGTTACTCCTTTGTCTGCATCTTTGTTATTCCTTCTTAGTCTATATCTTTGTTACTCCTTTTTTGTCCTTATCCTTGTTACTCTTTGTTTGCCTTTGTCTTTGTAACTTCCTCTTTCTTTGTCTTTATCCTTGTTACTCCTTTGTCTTTATCCTTGTTATTCCTTCTTTGTGTTTATCTTTGTCATTCCTTCTTTGTCTTTATCTTTGTTATTCCTTCTTTGTCTTTATCCTTGTTACTCCCTCTTTGTCTCTATCCTTGTTTCTCCTTCTTTGACTTTAACCTTGTTATTCCTTCTATGTCTTTATTCTTGTTACTCCCTCTTTGTCTCTACATTGTTACTCCTTCTTTCTCTTTATCGTTATTACTCCTCCTTTCTTTTTATCCTTGTTTTTTTCTTCTTTGTCTTTGTCCTGATTATTCCTTCTTTGTCTTTATCTTTGTTATTCCTTCTTTGAGTTTATCCCTGTTACTCCCTCTTTTTCTTTATCATTGTTACTCCTTCTTTGACTTAATCTTTGTCATTCCTTCTTTCTCTTTATCCTTGTTACTACTTCTTTGACTTTATCCTTTTTATTCCTTCTTTGTCCTTATCCTTGTTACTCCTTTGTCTTTATCCTTGATACTCCTTCTTCGTCTTTATCCTTGTTACTCCTTCTTTGTCTTTATCCTTGTTATTCCTTGTTTGTCTTTATCCATGTCTCTCCTTCCTTGTCGTTATTCTTGTAACTCCTTCGTTGTCTTTATCCTTGTTATTCCTTTTTGTCTTTAGCCTTGTTTCTCCCTCTTTTTCTTTATCCTTGTTACTCCTTCTTTGACTTTATCCTTGTTACTCCTTTTTGTCCTTATCCTTGTTACTCCTTCTTTGACTTTATCCTTGTTATCCCTGCTTTGTCTTTACCCTTGTTATTCCTTCTTTGTCCTTATCCTTGTTACTCCTTCTTTGTCTTTATCATTGTTACTCCTTCTTTCTCTTTATCGTTGTTACTCCTCCTATGTCTTTATCCTTGTTATTCCTTCTTAGTCTTTATCTTTGTTATTCCTTTTTTGTCTTTATCCTTGTTACTCACTCTTTGTCTTTATCCTTGTTACATATACTTCTTTGTCTTTATCCTTGTTACTTCTTTGTCATTATCCTTGTTATTCCTTTGTTGACTTTATCCTTGTTATTCCTTCTTTGTCTTTATCCTTGTTACTCCCTCTTTGTCTTTATCCTTGTTACATATACTTCTTTGTCTTTATCCTTGTTACTTCTTTGTCATTATCCTTGTTATTCCTTCGTTGACTTTATCCTTGTTTTTCCTTCTTTGTCTTTATCCTTGTTACTCTCTCTGTCTTTATGCTTGTTATTCCTTCTTTGTCTTTATCTCTGTTACTCCCTCTTTGTCTTTATCATTGTCACTCCTTCTTTGTCTTATCCCTGTTATTCTTTCTTTGTCTTTATCCGGGTTATTCCTTCTTTGTCTTTATCCTTGTTACTCCCTCTTTTTCTTTATCCTTGTTACTCCTTTGACTTTATCCTTGTTATTCCTTCTTTGTCTTTATCCTTGTAACTCCGTCTTTGACTTTATCCTTGCTATCCCTTCTTTGTCTTTACCCTTGTTATTCCTTCTTTGTCCTTATCCTTGTCATTCCTTCTTTGTTTGTCTTTATCCATGTATCTCCTTCTTTATCGTTATCCTTGATACTCCTTCTTTGACTTTATCCTTTGTTTTTCCTTCTTTGTCTTTATCCTTGTTACTCCTTATTTGTCTTTATCCTCAATTTCGACTTGGACTTTATCATTGTAACTCCTTTATCTTTATCCTTGCAATTCCTTCTTTCTCTTTATCGTTGTTATTCCTCCTTTCTCTTTATCCTTGTTATTCCTTTTTGTCTTTATCTTTGTTATTCCTTCTTTGTCTTTATCCTTGTTATTCCTTCTATGTCTTTATCCTTGTTATTCCTTCTTTTTCTTTATCCTTGTTATTCCTTCTTTGTCTTTATCCTTGTTACTCCTTCTTTGACTTTATCCTTCTCATTCCTTCTTTATCTGTATCCTTGTTTCTCCTTCCTTCCTTATCCGGGTTAAACCTTCTTTGTTTTTATCGTTGTTATTACTTCTTTGTCTTTATCCTTCTTACTCTTTCTTTGACTTTATCTTTGTTATCCCTTCTTTGTCTTTACCTTTGTTATTCCTTCTTTGTCCTTATCCTTGATACTCCTTCTTTGTCTTTATCCTTGATACTCCTTCTTTGTCTCCACCCTTGATACTCCTTCTTTGTCTCGACCCTTGCTACTCCTTCTTTGTCTTTACCCTACCCACTTCTTGTTTGTCTTAATCCTCAAAGTCGACTTTGACTTTATCATTGTTACTCCTTTGTCTTTATCCTTGCTATTCCTTCTGTCTCTTTATCATTGTTACTCCTCCTTTCTCTGTATCCTTGTCATTCCTTCTTTGTCTTTATCTTTGTTATTCCTTCTTTAACTTTATCCTTAATAATCCTTATTTGTCTTTATCCTTGTTACTCCTGCTTTTGGTCTTTATCCTTGTTATTCCTTCTTTGACTTTATCCTTCTTATTCCTTCTTTATCTTTATCCTTGTCACTCTTTCTTTGACTTTATCCTTGTTACTCCTTGTTTGTCTTTATCCTCAAATTCGACTTTGACTTTATCATTGTTACTCCTTTGTCTGCATCCTTGTTATTCCTTCTTAGTCTTTATCTTTGTTACTCCTTTTTTTTCTTTATCCCTATTACTCTTTCTTTGCCTTTGTCTTTGTAACTCCCTCTTTCTTTGTCTTTATCCTTGTTACCCTTATGTCTTTATCCTTGTTATTCCTTCTTTGTCTTTATCTTTGTCATTCCTTCTTTGTCTTTATCTTTGTTATTCCTTCTTTGTCTTTATCCTTGTTACTCCCGCTTTGTCCTTATCCTTGTGACTCCCTCTTTATCTATATCATTGTTACTCCTTCTTTCCCTTTATTGTTGTTAATCCTCCTTTCTTTTTATCCTTGTTTTTTCTTTGTCTTTATCCTGATTATTCCTTCTTTGATTTTATCTTTGTTATTCCTTCTTTGAGTTTATCCTTGTTACTCCCTCTTTTTCTTTATCATTGTTACTCCTTCTTTGACTTTATCTTTGTTTTCCTTCTTTGTCTTTATCCTTGTTACTCCTTTCTGTGACTTTATCCTTTTTATTCCTTCTTTGTCCTTATCCTTGTTACTCCTTCTTTGTAGAAGCCTCCGTCGTGCAGTGGTTACGCTACCCGCCTTGTAAACCAGGGATCGCAGGATCGATCCCGGGCTTCTCCAGACTTTCGGATGAGTCTTTAAACCGAGGTCCCGTCTCCGTATGACCTTAGCTGTAGTTGGGACGTAAAACTAAAACTCACTTACTCTTTCTTTGTCTTTATCCTTGATACTCCTTCTTTGTCTTTATCCTTGTTACTCCTACTTTGTCTTTATCCTTGTTATTCCTTGTTTATCTTTATCCATGTCTCTCTTTCCTTGTCGTTATTCTTGTAACTCCTTCGTTGTCTTTATCCTTGTTATTCCTTTTTGTCTTTAGCCTTGTTTCTCCCTCTTTTCCTTTATCCTTGTTACTCCTTCTTTGACTTTATCCTTGTTATTCCTTCTTTGTCCTTATCCTTGTTACTCCTTCTTTGACTTTATCCTTGTTATCCCTGCTTTGTCTTTACCCTTGGTATTCCTTCTTTGTCCTTATCCTTGTTACTCCTTTTTTGTCTTTATCATTGTTATTCCTTCTTTCTCTTTATCCTTGTTACTCCTCCTTTGCCTTTATCCTTGTTATTCCTTCTTAGTCTTTATCTTTGTTATTCCTTCTTGTCTTTACCCTTGTTATTCCTTCTTTGTCTTTATCAGTGTCACTCCTTCTTTATCTTTATCCTTGTTACTTCTTTGTCTTTATCTTTGTTATTCCTTCTTTGTCTTTATCCGTGTAACTCTCTTTTTGTCTTTATCCTTGTTATTCCTTCTTTGTCTTTATCCCTGTTACACCCTCTTTGTCTTTATCATTGTTACTCCTTCTTCCTTCTTTGTCTTTATCATTGTTACTCCTTCTTTCTCTTTATCATTGTTACTCCTTCTTTGTCTTTATCCCAGTTATTCTTTCTATGTCTTTATCCGGGTTATTCCTTCTTTGTCTTTATCCTTGTTACTCCCTCTTTTTCTTTATCCTTGTTACTCCTTTGACTTTATCCTTGTTGTTCCTTCTTTGTCTTTATCCTTGTTATTCCTTCTTTGTCTTTATCCTTGTTATCCCTTCTTTGTCTTTACTCTTGTTATTCCTTCTTTGTCCTTATCCTTGTCATTCCTTCTTTGTTTGACTTTATCCATGTCTCTCCTTCTTTATCGATATCCTTGATACTCCTTCTTTGACTTTATCCTTGTTTTTCCTTCTTTGTCTTTATCCTTGTTACTCCTTATGTGTCTTTATCCTCAATTTCGACTTGGACTTTATCATTGTTACCCCTTTCTTTTTATCCTTGTTATTCCTTCTTTGTCTTTATCTTTGTTATTCCTTCTTTGTCTTTATCCTTGTTATTCCTTCTATTTCTTTATCCTTGTTATTCCTTCTTTTTCTTTATCCTTGTTATTCCTTCTTTGTCTTGATCCATGTTACTCCTTCTTTGACTTTATCCTTCTCATTCCTTCTTTATCTTTATCCTTGTTACTCCTTCTTTGACTTTATCTTTGTTATTCCTTCTTTGTCTTCATCCTTGTCACTCCTTCTTTGACTTTATCCTTGTTATTCCTTCTTTATCGTTATCCTTTTCTTTATCCTTGTTATTCCTTCTTTGTCTTTATCCTTGTTATTCCTTGTTTGTCTTTATCCTCAAATTCGACTTTGACTTTATTATTGTTTCCCCTTTGTCTTTATCCTTGTTATTCCTTCTTTGTCATTATCTTTGTTGCTCCTTCTTTGTCTTAATCCTTGTTACTCTTTCTTTGCCTTTGTCTTTGTTACCCCTCTTTCTTTGTCTTTATCATTGTTACTCCTTCTTTGTCTTTTCCTTGTTATTCCTTCTTTGCCTTTATCTTTGTTATTCCTTCTTTGTCATTAACCTTGTTACTCCCTCTTTGTCTTTATCCTTGTTTCTCCTTCTTTGACTTTATCCTTGTTATTTCTTCTTTGTCTTTATCCTTGTTACTCCTTATTTGTCTTTATCATTGTTACTCCTTCTTTCTCTTTATCGTTATTACTCCTCCTTTGTCTTTATCCTTGTTATTCCTTCTTAGTCTTTATCTTTGTTATTCCTTCTTTGTCTTTACCCTTGTTATTCCTACTTTGTCTTTATCTTTGTTATTCCATCTTTGTCTTTATCCTTGTTTCTCCCTCTTTGTCTT
Source organism: Lucinisca nassula (assembly GCA_963580285.1). Lineage (NCBI taxonomy): Eukaryota > Metazoa > Mollusca > Bivalvia > Lucinida > Lucinidae > Lucinisca > Lucinisca nassula. The sequence goes on along the minus strand of OY757011.1, from coordinate 67,129,564 downwards.
TATCCTTGTTACTTCTTTTTCATTATCCTTGTTATTCCTTCTTTGTTTTTATCCTTGTTACTCCGTCTTTGACTTTATCCTTGTTATCCCTTCTTTGTCTTTACCCTTATTCCTTCTTTGTCCTTATCCTTGTCATTCCTTCTTTGTTTGTCTTTATCCATGTCTCTCCTTCTTTATCATTATCCTTGATACTCCTTCTTTGACTTTATCCTTGTTTTTCCTTCTTTGTCTTTATCCTTGTTACTCCTTATTTGTCTTTATCCTCAATTTCAACTTGGACTTTATCATTGTTACTCCTTTATCTTTATCCTTGCAATTCCTTCTTTCTCTTTATCCTTGTTATTCCTTCTTTGTCTTTATCTTTGTTATTCCTTCTTTGTCTTTATCCTTGTTATTCCTTCTTTGTCTTTATCCTTGTTATTCCTTCTTTTTCTTTATCCTTGTAATTCCTTCTTTGTCTTTATCCATGTTACTCCTTCTTTGACTTTATCCTTCTCAATCCTTCTTTATCTTTATCCTTGTAACTCCTTCTTTGACTTTATATTTGTTATTCCTTCTTTGTCTTCATCTATGTCACTTTGACTTTATCATTGTTATTCCTTTGTCTTTATCCTTGTCTTTATCCTTGTTATTCCTTCTTTGTCTTTATCCTTGTTATTCCTTGTTTGTCTTTATCCTCAAATTCGACTTTGACTTTATTATTGTTTCCCCTTTGTCTTTATCCTTGTTATTCCTTCTTTGTCATTATCTTTGTTGCTCCTCCTTGGTTTTTAGCCTTGTTACTCTTTCTTTGCCTTTGTCTTTGTAACCCCTCTTTCTATGTCTTTATCATTGTTACTCCTTCTTTGTATTTTTCCTTGTTATTCCTTCTCTGCCTTTATCTTTGTTACTCCTCCTTTCTCTGTATCCTTGTCATTCCTTCTTTGTCTTTATCTTTGTTATTCTTTCTTTAACTTTTTCCTTATTAATCCTTATTTGTCTTTATCCTTGTTACTCCTGCTTTTGTCTTTATCATTGTTATTCCTTCTTTGACTTTATCCTTCTTATTCCTTCTTTGTCTTTATCCTTGTAACTCCTTGTTTGTCTTTATCCTCAAATTCGACTTTGACTTTATCATTGTTACTCCTTTGTCTGTATCTTTGTTATTCCTTCTTAGTCTTTATCTTAGTTACTCCTTTTTTGTCCTTATCCTTGTTACTCTTTCTTTGTCTTTGTAACTCCCTCTTTCTTTGTCTTTATCCTTGTTACTCCTTTGTCTTTATCCTTGTTATTCCTTCTTTGTCTTTATCTTTGTCATTCCTTCTTTGTCTTTATCTTTGTTATTCCTTCTTTGTCTTTATCCTTGTTACTTCCTCTTTGTCTTTATCCTTGTTTCTCTTTCTTTGTCTCTACATTGTTACTCCTTCTTTCTCTTTATCGTTATTACTCCTCCTTTCTTTTTATCCTTGTTTTTTTCTTCTTTGTCTTTATCCTGATTATTCCTTCTTTGTCTTTATCTTTGTTATTCCTTCTTTGTCTTTATCCTTGTTACTCCCTCTTTATCTTTATCCTTGTTTCTCATTCTTTGACTTTAACCTTGTTATTCCCTCTATGTCTTTATTCTTGTTACTCCCTCTTTGTTTCTACATTGTTACTCCATCTTTCTCTTTATCGTTATTACTCCTCCTTTCTTTTTATCCTTGTTTTTTCTTCTTTGTCTTTATCCTGATTATTCCTTCTTTGTCTTTATCTGTGTTATTCGTTCTTTGAGTTTATCCTTGTTACTCCCTCTTTTTCTTTATCATTGTTACTCCTTCTTTGACTTTATCTTTGTTATTCCTTCTTTGTCTTTATCCTTGTTACTCCTTCTTTGACTTTATCCTTTTTATTCCTTCTTTGTCCTTATCCTTGTTACTCCTTCTTTGTCTTTATCCTTGATACTCCTTCTTTGTCTTTATCCTTGTTACTCCTTCTTTGTCTTTATCCTGATTATTCCTTCTTTGTCTTTATCCATGTCTCTCCTTCCTTGTCGTTATTCTTGTAACTCCTTCGTTGTCTTTATCCTTGTTATTCCTTTTTGTCTTTAGCTTTGTTTCTCCCTCTTTCTCGTTATCCTTGTTACTCCTTCTTTGACTTTATCCTTGTTATTCCTTCTTTGTCCTTATCCTTGTTACTCCTTCTTTGACTTTATCCTTGTTATCCCTGTTTTGTCTTTACCCTTGTTATTCCTTCTTTGTCCTTATCCTTGTTACTCCTTCTTTGTCTTTATCATTGTTACTCCTTCTTTCTCTTTATCGTTGTTACTCCTCCTTTGTCTTTATCCTTGTTATTCCTTCTTAGTGTTTATCTTTGTTATTCCTTCTTTGTCTTTACCCTTGTTATTCCTTCTTTGTCTTTATCTTTGTTATTCCATCTTTGTCTTTATCCTTGTTTCTCCCTCTTTGTCTTTATCCTTGTTACTTCTTTGTCATTATCCTTGTTATTCCTTCTTTGTCTTTATCCTTGTTACTCCTTCTTTGACTTTATCCTTCTCAATCCTTCTTTATCTTTATCCATATTACTCCTTCTTTGACTTTATCTTTGTTATTCCATCTTTGTCTTCATCCTTGTCACTCCTTCTTTGACTTTATCATTGTTATTCCTTTGTCTTTATCCTTGTCTTTATCCTTGTTATTCCTTCTTTGTCTTTATCCTTGTTATTCCTTGTTTGTCTTTATCCTCAAATTCGACTTTGACTTCATTATTGTTTCCCCTTTGTCTTTATCCTTGTTATTCCTTCTTTGTCATTTTCTTTGTTGCTCCTTCTTTGTCTTTATCCTTGTTACTCTTTCTTTGCATTTGTCTTTGTAACCCCTCTTTCTATGTCTTTATCATTGTTACTCCTTCTTTGTATTTTTCCTTGTTATTCCTTCTTTGTCTTTATCTTTGTTACTCCTCCTTTCTCTGTATCCTCGTCATTTCTTCTTTGTCTTTATCTTTGTTATTCCTTCTTTAACGTTTTCCTTATTAATCCTTATTTGTCTTTATCCGTGTTAATCCTGCTTTTGTCTTTATCATTGTTATTCCTTCTTTGACTTTATCCTTCCTATTCCTTCTTTGTCTTTATCCTTGTAACTCCTTGTTTGACTTTATCCTCAAATTCGACTTTGACTTTTTCATTGTTACTCCTTTGTCTGTATCTTTGTTATTCCTTCTTAGTATTTATCTTTGTTACTCCTTTTTTGTCCTTATCCTTGTTATTCTTTGTTTGCCTTTGTCTTTGTAATTCCCTCTTTCTTTGTCTTTATCCTTGTTACTCCTTTGTCTGTATCCTTGTTATTCCTTCTTTGTGTTTATCTTTGTCATTCCTTCTTTGTCTTTATCTTTGTTATTCCCTCTTTGTCTTTATCCTTGTTTCTCCTTCTTTGACTTTAACCTTGTTATTCCTTCTATGTCTTTATTCTTGTTACTCCCTCTTTGTCTCTTCATTGTTACTCCTTCTTTCTCTTTATCGTTATTACTCCTCCTTTCTTTTTATCCTTGTTTTTTTCTTCTTTGTCTTTGTCCTGATTATTCCTTCTTTGTCTTTATCTTTGTTATTCCTTCTTTGAGTTTATCCTTGTTACTCCCTCTTTTTCTTTATCATTGTTATTCATTCTTTGACTTAATCTTTGTCATTCCTTCTTTCTCTTTATCCTTGTTACTCCTTCTTTGACTTTATCCTTTTTATGCCTTCTTTGTCCTTATCCTTGTTACTCCTTCTTTATCTTTATCCTTGATACTCCTTCTTCGTCTTTATCCTTGTAACTCCTTCTTTGTCTTTATCCTTGTTATTCCTTGTTTGTCTTTATCCATGTCTCTCCTTCCTTGTCGTTATTCTTGTAACTCCTTCGTTGTCTTTATCCTCGTTATTCCTTTTTGTCTTTAGCCTTGTTTCTCTCTCTTTTTCTTTATCCTTGTTACTCCTTCTTTGACTTTATCCTTGTTACTCCTTTTTTGTCCTTATCCTTGTTACTCCTTCTTTGACTTTATCCTTGTTATCCCTGCTTTGTCTTTACCCTTGTTATTCCTTCTTTGTCTTTATCCTTGTTACTCCTTCTTTGTCTTTATCATTGTTACTCCTTCTTTCTCTTTATCGTTGTTACTCCTCCTATGTCTTTATCCTTGTTATTCCTTCTTAGTCTGTATCTTTGTTATTCCTTCTTTGTCTTTATCCTTGTTACTCCCTCTTTGTCTTTATCCTTGTTACATATACTTCGTTTGTCTTTATCCTTGTTACTTCTTTGTCATTATCCTTGTTATTCCTTCGTTGACTTTATCCTTGTTATTCCTTCTTTGTCTTTATCCTTGTTACTCCTTCTTTGTCTTTATCATTGTTACTCCTTCTTTCTCTTTATCGTTGTTACTCCTCCTATGTCTTTATCCTTGTTATTCCTTCTTAGTCTGTATCTTTGTTATTCCTTCTTTGTCTTTATCCTTGTTACTCCCTCTTTGTCTTTATCCTTGTTACATATACTTCTTTGTCTTTATCCTTGTTACTTCTTTGTCATTATCCTTGTTATTCCTTCGTTGACTTTATCCTTGTTTTCCCTTCTTTGTCTTTATCCTTGTTACTCTCTCTGTCTTTATGCTTGTTATTCCTTCTTTGTCTTTATCTCTGTTACTCCCTCTTTGTCTTATCATTGTCACTCCTTCTTTGTCTTTATCCCTGTTATTCTCTCTTTGTCTTTATCCGGGTTATTCCTTCTTTGTCTTTATCCTTGTTACTCCCTCTTTTTCTTTATCCTTGTTACTCCTTTGACTTTATCCTTGTTATTCCTTTTGTCTTTATCCTTGTAACTCCGTCTTTGACTTTATCCTTGCTATCCCTTCTTTGTCTTTACCCTTGTTATTCCTTCTTTGTCCTTATCCTTGTCATTCCTTCTTTGTTTGTCTTTATCCATGTATCTCCTTCTTTATCGTTATCCTTGATACTCCTTCTTTGACTTTATACTTTGTTTTTCCTTCTTTGTCTTTATCCTTGTTACTCCTTATTTGTCTTTATCCTCAATTTCGACTTGGACTTTATCATTGTTACTCCTTTATCTTTATCCTTGCAATTCCTTCTTTCTCTTTATCGTTGTTACTTCTTTGTCATTATCCTTGTTATTCCTTCGTTGACTTTATCCTTGTTATTCCTTCTTTGTCTTTATCCTTGTTACTCCCTCTTTGTCTTTATCCTTGTTACATATACTTCTTTGTCTTTATCCTTGTTACTTCTTTGTCATTATCCTTGTTATTCCTTCGTTGACTTAATCCTTGTTTTCCCTTCTTTGTCTTTATCCTTGTTACTCTCTCTGTCTTTATGCTTGTTATTCCTTCTTTGTCTTTATCTCTGTTACTCCCTCTTTGTCTTATCATTGTCACTCCTTCTTTGTCTTTATCCCTGTTATTCTCTCTTTGTCTTTATCCGGGTTATTCCTTATCCTTGTTACTCTCTCTGTCTTTATGCTTGTTATTCTTTCTTTGTCTTTATCTCTGTTACTCCCTCTTTGTCTTATCATTGTCACTCCTTCTTTGTCTTTATCCCTGTTATTCTCTCTTTGTCATTATCCGGGTTATTCCTTCTTTGTCTTTATCTCTGTTACTCCCTCTTTGTCTTACCATTGTCACTCCTTCTTTGTCTTTATCCCTGTTATTCTCTCTTTGTCTTTATCCGGGTTATTCCTTTCTCTTTATCCTTGTTATTCCTCTTTGTCTTAATCTTTGTTATTCCTTCTTTGTCTTTATCCTTGTTATTCCTTCTATGTCTTTATCCTTGTTATTCCTTCTTTTTATTTATCCTTGTTATTCCTTCTTTGCCTTTATCCTTGTTACTCCTTCTTTGACTTTATCCTTCTCATTCCTTCTTTATCTTTATCCTTGTTACTCCTTCTTTGACTTTATCTTTGTTATTCCTTCTTTGTCTTCATCCTTGTCACTCCTTCTTTGACTTTATCCTTGTTATTCTTTCTTTATCTTTATCCTTGTCTTTATCCTTGTTATTCCTTCTTTGACTTTATCCTTGTTATTCCTTGTTTGTCTTTATCCTCAAATTCGACTGACTTTATTATTGTTTTTCCCTTTGTCTTTATCCTTGTTATTCCTTCTTTGTCATTATCTTTGTTGCTCCTTCTTTGTCTTAATCCTTGTTACTCTTTCTTTTCCTTTGTCTTTGTTACCCCTCCTTCTTTGTCTTTTTCCTTGTTATTCCTTCTTTGCCTTTATCTTTGTTATTCCTTCTTTGTCTTTATCCTTGTTACTCCCTCTTTGTCTTAAACCTTGTTTCTCCTTCTTTGACTTTATCCTTGTTATTCCTTCTTTGTCTTTAACCTTGTTACTCCCTCTTAGTCTTAAACCTTGTTTCTCCTTTTTTGACTTTATCCTTGTTATTTCTTCTTTGTCTTTATCCTTGTTACTCCCTCATTGAGTATATCATTGTTACTCCTTCTTTCTTTTTATGTTTGTTACTCCTCCTTTCTTTTTATCCTTGTTATTCCTTCTTTGTCATTATCCGGGTTATTCCTTCTTTGTCTTTATCCTTGTTACTCCCTCTTTTTCTTTATCATTGTTACTGCTTCTTTGACTTTATCTTTGTTATTCCTTCTTTGTCTTTATCCTTGTTACTCCTTCTTTGACTTTATCCTTGTTATCCCTTCTTTGTCTTTTCCCTTGTAATTCCTTCTTTGTCCTTATCCTTGTTACTCCTTCTTTGTCTTTATCCTTGATACTCCTTTGTCTTTATTCTTGTTATTCCTTCTTTGTCTGTAGCTATGTAGATCTATATTACCTATTTATTCTTTGTTATTCCTTCTTTGCCTTTATCCTTGTTACTCCCTTTTTGTCTTTATTCTTGTTATTCCTTCTTTGTCTTCATTCTTGTTATTCCTTCTTTGTCTTTATCCTTTTTATTCCTTCTTTGTCTTTATCCTTGTGACGCCTTCTTTGTCTTTATCTTTGTTATCCCTTCTTTGCCTTTATCCTTGTTACTCCTTATTTGTCTTTATCTTTGTTATTCCTTCCTAGTCTTTATCTTTGTTACTGCTTCTTTGTCTTTATCCTTGTTACTCCTTTGCTTTTGTCTTTGTTACTCCCTCTTTCTTTGTCTTTATCCTTGTTGCTCCTTCTTTGTCTTATCCTTTGTATTCGTTATTCCTTCGTTGTCTTTATCGTTGTAATTCCTTCTTTGTCTTTATCCTTGTTTCTCTTTCATGACTTTCTTTCTTTGTCTTTTGATTTATATCAGTCTTTGAATCGACTGCCTATTCGAAATTCGCAAAATTGCAGTATGTTTCCTCTGGCTTTCTTTGCCGGATCATTACAGGGTCACTGATGAGGCTTTATTAGCCGAAACTACGTAGTATGACCCATCTTCTTTCTTATGAATGTTTTCATTGCTCTTAAAGGAACTCATTTTTGATTTTTATTCATCCTTGTTATTCCTTCTGTGTCTTTATCCTTGTTACTCCCTCTTTTTGCTTTATCATTGTTACTCCTTCTTTCTCTTTATCGTAGTTACTCCTACTTTCTTTTTATCCTTGTTATTCCTTCTTTGTCTTTATCCGGGTTAAACCTTCTTTGTTTTTATCGTTGTTATTACTTCTTTGTCTTTATCCTTCTTACTCTTTCTTTGACTTTATCTTTGTTATCCCTTCTTTGTCTTTACCTTTGTTATTCCTTCTTTGTCCTTATCCTTGATACTCCTTCTTTGTCTTTATCCTTGATACTCCTTCTTTGTCTCCACCCTTGTTACTCCTTCTTTGTCTTTATCCTTGTTATTCCTTCTGTGTCTTTATCCTTGTTACTCCCTCTTTTTGCTTTATCCTTGTTACTCCTTCTTTCTCTTTATCGTAGTTACTCCTGCTTTCTTTTTATCCTTGTTATTCCTTCTTTGTCTTTATTCGGGTTAAACCTTCTTTGCTTTTATCTTTGTTATTACTTCTTTGTCTTTATCCTTCTTACTCTTTCTTTGACTTTATCTTTGTTATCCCTTCTTTGTCTTTACCTTTGTTATTCCTTCTTTGTCCTTATCCTTGATACTCCTTCTTTGTCTTTATCCTTGATACTCCTTCTTTGTCTCCACCCTTGTTACTCCTTCTTTGTCTTTATCCTTGTTATTCCTTCTTTGTCTTTACCCTACCCACTTCTTGTTTGTCTTAATCCTCAAAGTCGACTTTGACTTTATCATTGTTACTCCTTTGTCTTTATCCTTGCTATTCCTTCTTTCTCTTTATCATTGTTACTCCTCCTTTCTCTGTATCCTTGTCATTCCTTCTTTGTCTTTATCTTTGTTATTCCTTCTTTAACTTTATCCTTAATAATCCTTATTTGTCTTTATCCTTGTTACTCCTGCTTTTGTCTTTATCCTTGTTATTCCTTCTTTGACTTAATCCTTCTTATTCCTTCTTTGTCTTTATCCTTGTCACTCTTTCTTTGACTTTATCCTTGTTACTCCTTGTTTGTCTTTATCCTCAAATTCGACTTTGACTTTATCATTGTTACTCCTTTGTCTGCATCCTTGTTATTCCTTCTTAGTCTTTATCTTTGTTACTCCTTTTTGTCTTTATCCCTATTACTCTTTCTTTGCCTTTGTCTTTGTAACTCCCTCTTTCTTTGTCTTTATCCTTGATACTCTTTTGTCTTTATCCTTGTTATTCCTTCTTTGTCTTTATCTTTGTCATTCCTTCTTTGTCTTTATCTTTGTTATTCCTTCTTTGTCTTTATCCTTGTTACTCCCGCTTTGTCCTTATCCTTGTGACTCCCTCTTTATCTATAACATTGTTACACCTCTTTCTCTTTATTGTTGTTAATCCTCCTTTCTTTTTATCCTTGTTTTTTTCTTTGTCTTTATCCTGATTATTCCTTCTTTGTCTTTATCTTTGTTATTCCTTCTTTGAGTTTATCCTTGTTACTCCCTCGTTTTCTTTATCATTGTTACTCCTTCTTTGACTTTATCTTTGTTATTCCTTCTTTGTCTTTATCCTTGTTACTCCTTTCTGTGACTTTATCCTTTTTATTCCTTCTTTGTCCTTATCCTTGTTACTCCTTCTTTGTAGAAGCCTCCGTCGTGCAGTGGTTACGCTACTCGCCTTGTAAACCAGGGATCGCAGGATCGATCCCGGGCTTCTCCAGACTTTCGGATAAGTCTTTAAACCGAGATCCCGTCTCCGTATGACCTTAGCTGTTGGTGGGACGTAAAACTAAAACTCACTCACTTACTCCTCCTTTGTCTTTATCCTTGATACTCCTTCTTTGTCTTTATCCTTGTTACTCCTTCTTTGTCTTTATCCTTGTTATTCCTTGTTTATCTTTATCCATGTCTCTCCTTCCTTGTCGTTATTCTTGTAACTCCTTCGTTGTCTTTATCCTTGTTATTCCTTTTTGTCTTTAGCCTTGTTTCTCCCTCTTTTCCTTTATCCTTGTTACTCCTTCTTTGACTTTATCCTTGTTATTCCTTCTTTGTCCTTATCCTTGTTACTCCTTCTTTGACTTTATCCTTGTTATCCCTGCTTTGTCTTCACCCTTGTTATTCCTTCTTTGTCCTTATCCTTGTTACTCCTTCTTTGTCTTTATCATTGTTACTCCTTCTTTCTCTTTATCCTTGTTACTCCTCCTTTGTCTTTATCCTTGTTATTCCTTCTTAGTCTTTATCTTTGTTATTCCTTCTTTGTCTTTACCCTTGTTATTCCTTCTTTGTCTTTATCATTGTCACTCCTTCTTTGTCTTTATCCTTGTTACTTCTTTGTCTTTATCTTTGTTATTCCTTCTTTGTCTTTATCCGTGTTACTCTCTTTTTGTCTTTATCCTTGTTATTCCTTCTCTGTCTTTATCCCTGTTACACCCTCTTTGTCTTTATCATTGTTACTCCTTCTTCCTTCTTTGTCTTTATCATTGTTACTCCTTCTTTCTCTTTATCATTGTTACTCCTTCTTTGTCTTTATCCCTGTTATTCTTTCTATGTCTTTATCCGGGTTATTCCTTCTTTGTCTTTATCCTTGTTACTCCCTCTTTTTCTTTATCCTTGTTACTCCTTTGACTTTATCCTTGTTATTCCTTCTTTGTCTTTATCCTTGTTATTCCTTCTTTGTCTTTATCCTTGTTATCCCTTCTTTGTCTTTACTCTTGTTATTCCTTCTTTGTCCTTATCCTTGTCATTCCTTCTTTGTTTGACTTTATCCATGTCTCTCCTTCTTTATCGATATCCTTGATACTCCTTCTTTGACTTTATCCTTGTTTTTCCTTCTTTGTCTTTATCCTTGTTACTCCTTATTTGTCTTTATCCTCAATTTCGACTTGGACTTTATCATTGTTACTCCTTTCTCTTTATCCTTGTTATTCCTTCTTTGTCTTTATCTTTGTTATTCCTTCTTTGTCTTTATCCTTGCTATTCCATCTATTTCTTTATCCTTGTTATTCCTTCTTTTTCTTTATCCTTGTTATTCCTTCTTTGTCTTTATCCATGTTACTCCTTCTTTGACTTTATCCTTCTCATTCCTTCTTTATCTTTATCCTTGTTACTCCTTCTTTGACTTTATCTTTGTTATTCCTTCTTTGTCTTCATCCTTGTCACTCCTTCTTTGACTTTATCCTTGTTATTCCTTCTTTATCTTTATCCTTTTCTTTATCCTTGTTATTCCTTCTTTGTCTTTATCCTTGTTATTCCTTGTTTGTCTTTATCCTCAAATTCGACTTTGACTTTATTATTGTTTCCCCTTTGTCTTTATCCTTGTTATTCCTTCTTTGTCATTATCTTTGTTGCTCCTTCTTTGTCTTAATCCTTGTTACTCTTTCGTTGCCTTTGTCTTTGTTATCCCTCTTTTTTGATTTTATCATCGTTACTCCTTCTTTGTCTTTTCCTTGTTTTTCCTTCTTTGCCTTTATCTTTGTTATTCCTTCTTTGTCATTAACCTTGTTACTCCCTCTTTGTCTTTATCCTTGTTTCTCCTTCTTTGACTTTATTCTTGTTATTCCTTCTTTGTCTGTAGCTATGTAGATCTATATTACCTATTTATTCTTTGTTATTCCTTCTTTGCCTTTATCCTTGTTACTCCCTTTTTGTCTTTATTTTTGTTATTCCTTCTTTGTCTTCATCCTTGTTATTCCTTCTTTGTTTTCATCCTTTTTATTCCTTCTTTGTCTTTATGCTTGTAACGCCTTCTTTGTCTGTATCTTTGTTATTCCTTCTTTGCCTTTATCCTCGTTACTCCTTATTTGTCTTTATCTTTGTTATTCCTTCCTAGTCTTTATCTTTGTTACTCCTTCTTTGTCTTTATCCTTGTTACTCCTTTGATTTTGTCTTTGTTACTCCCATCTTTCTTTGTCTTTATCCTTGTTACTCATTCTTTGTCTTTATCCTTTGTATTCGTTATTCCTTCTTTGTCTTTATCGTTGTTATTCCTTCTTTGTCTTTATCGTTGTTATTCCTTCTTTGTCTTTATCCTTGTTTCTCTTTCATGACTTTAACCTTGTTATTCCTTCTGTGTCTTTATCCTTGTTACTCCCTCTTTTTGCTTTATCATTGTTACTCCTTCTTTCTCTTTATCGTACTTACTCCTCCTTTCTTTTTATCCTTGTTATTCCTTCTTTGTCTTTATCCGGGTAAAACCTTCTTTGTTTTTATCTTTGTTATAACGTCTTTGTCTTTATCCTTGTTACTCCTTCTTTGACTTTATCTTTGTTTTCCCTTCTTTGTCTTTACCTTTGTTATTCCTTCTTTGTCCTTATCCTTGTTACTCCTTCTTTGTCTTTATCCTTGATACTCCCTCTTTGTCTCAACCCTTGTTACTCCTTCTTTTTCTTTATCCTTGTTATTCCTTTTTGTCTTTACCCTACCCACTTCTTGTTTGTCTTAATCCTCAAAGTCGACTTTGACTTTATCATTGTTACTCCTCTGTCTTTATTCTTGCTATTCCTTCTTTCTCTTTATAATTGTTACTCCTCCTTTGTCTGTATCCTTGTCATTCCTTCTTTGTCTTTATCTTTGTTATTCCTTCTTTAACTTTATCCTTATTAATCCTTATTTGTCTTTATCCTTGTTACTCCTGCTTTTGTCTTTATCCTTGTTATTCCTTCGTTGACGTTATCCTTTTTATTCCTCCTTTGTCTTTATCCTTGTCACTCCTTCTTTGACTTTATCCTTGTTACTCCTTCTATGTCTTAATCCTCAAATTCGACTTTGACTTTATCATTGTTACTCCTTTGTCTGTATCCTTGTTATTCCTTCTTAGTCTTTATCTTTGTTACTCCTTTTTGTCTTTATCCTTGATACTCTTTCTTTGCCTTTGTCTTTGTTACTCCCTCTTTATTTGTCTTTATCCTTGTTACTCCTTTGTGTTTATCCTTGTTATTCCTTCTTTGTCTTTATCTTTGTCATTCCTTCTTTGTCTTTATCTTTGTTATTCCTTCTTTGTCTTTATCCTTGTTACACCCTCTTTGTCCTTATCCTTGTTACTCCCTCTTTATCTATATCATTGTTACTCCTTCTTTCTCATTATCGTTGTTACTCCTCCTTTCTTTTTATCCTTGTTTTTTCTTTGTCTTTATCCTGATTATTCCTTCTTTGGATAATATCTTTCGTTACTATTTTTTCTTTGAGTTTATCCTTGTTACTCCCTCTTTTTCTTTATCATTGTTACTCCTTCTTTGACTTTATCTTTGTTATTCCTTCTTTGTCTTTATCCTTGTTACTCCTTCTTGACTTTATCCTTTTTATTCCTTCTTTGTCCTTATCCTTGTTACTCCTTCTTTGTCTTTATCCTTGATACTCCTTCTTTGTCTTTATCCTTGTTACTCCTTCTTTGTCTTTATCCTTGTTATTCCTTGTTTGTCTTTATCCATGGCCCTCCTTCCTTGTCGTTATTCATGTAACTCCTTCGTTGTCTTTATCCTTGTTATTCCTTTTTGTCTTTAGCCTTGTTTTTCCCTCTTTTTCTTTATCCTTGTTACTCCTTCTTTGACTTTATCCTTGTTATTCCTTCTTTGTCCTTATCCTTGTTACTCCTTATTTGACTTTATCCTTGTTATCCCTGCTTTGTCTTTACTCTTGTTATTCCTTCTTTGTCCTTATCCTTAATACTCCTTCTTTGTCTTTATCATTGTTACTCCTTCTTTCTCTTTATCGTTGTTTCTCCTCCTTTGTCTTTATCCTTGTTTTTCCTTCTTAGTCTTTATCTTTGTTATTCCTTCTTTGTCTTAACCTTGTTATTCCTTCTTTGTCTGTATCATTGTCACTCCTTCTTTGTCTTTATCCTTGTTACTTTTTTGTCTTTATCTTTGTTATTCCTTCTTTGTCTTTATCCTTGTGACTCTCAGTTTGTCTTTATCCTTGTTATTCATTCTTTGTCTTTATCCCTGTTACTTCCTCTTTGTCTTTATCATTGTTACTCCTTCTTCCTTCTTTGTTTTTATCATTGTTACTCCTTCTTTCTCTTTATCATTGTTACTCCTTCTTTCTTTTTATCCCTGTTATTCTTTCTTTGTCTTTATCCGGGTTATTCCGTCTTTGTCTTTATCCTTGTTACTCCCTCTTTTTCTTTATCCTTGTTACTCCTTTGACTTTATCCTTGTTATTCCTTCTTTGTCTTTCTCCTTGTTACTCCGTCTTTGACTTTATCCTTGTTTTCCCTTTTTTGTCTTTACGCTTGTTATTCCTTCTTTGTCCTTATCCTTGTCATTCCTTCTTTGTCTTTATCCATGTCTCTCCTTCTTTATCGTTATCCTTGATATTCCTTCCTTGACTGTATCCTTGTTTTTCCTTCTTTATCTTTATCCTTGTTACTCCTTATCAGTCTTTATCCTCAATTTCGACTTGGACTTTATCATTGTTACTCCTTTATCTTTATCCTTGCAATTCTCCTTCTCTTTATCGTTGTTGTTCCTCCTTTCTTTTATCCTTGTTATTCCTTCTTTGTCTTTATCCTTGCTATTCCTTCTATTTCTTTATCTTTGTTATTCCTTCTTTTTCTTTATCCTTGTTATTCCTTCTTTTTCTTTATCATTGTTACTCCTTCTTTGACTTTATCCTTCTCAATCCTTCTTTATCTTTATCCTTGTTACTCCTTCTTTGACTTTATCTTTGTTATTCCTTCTTTGTCTTCATCCTTGTCACTCCTTCTTTGACTTTATCCTTGTTATTCCTTCTTTATCTTTATCCTTGTCTTTATCCTTGTTATTCCTTCTTTGTCTTTATCCTTGTTATTCCTTGTTTGTCTTTATCCTCAAATTCGACTTTGACTTTATTATTGTTTCCCCTTTGTCTTTATCCTTGTTATTCCTTCTTTGTCATTATCTTTGTTGCTCCTTCTTTGCCTAAATCCTTGTTACTCTTTCTTTGCCTTTGTCTTTGTTACCCCTCTTTCTTTGTCTTTATCATTGTTACTCCTTCTTTGTCTTTTCCTTGTTATTCCTTCTTTGCCTTTATCTTTGTTATTCCTTCTTTGTCTTTTTCATTGTTACTCCCTCTTTGTCTTTATCCTTGTTTCTCCTTCTTTGACTTTATCCTTGTTATTCCTTCTTTGTCTTTATCCTTGTTACTCCCTCATTGTCTATATTATTGTTACTCCTTCTTTTTCTTTATGGTTGTTACTCCTCCTTTCTTTTTATCCTTGTTATCCCTTCTTTGTATTTATCCGGGTCATTCCTTCTTTGTCCTTATCCTTGTTACTCCCTCTTTTCTTTATCATTGTTACTCCTTCTTTGACTTTATCTTTGTTATTTCTTCTTTGTCTTTATCCTTGTTACTCCTTCTTTGAGTTTATCCTTGTAATCCCTTCTTTGTCTTTACCCTTGTTATTCCTTCTTTGTCCTTATCCTTGTTACTCCTTCTTTGTCTTTATCCTTGATACTCCCTTTTTGTCTTTATTCTTGTTATGTCTTCTTTGTCTTCATCCTTGTCATTCCTTCTTTGTCTTTATCCTTTTTATTCCTTCTTTGTCTTTATCCTTGCAACATCTTCTTTGTCTTTATCTTTGTTATTCCTTCTTTGCCTTTATCCTTGTTACTCCTCATTTGTCTTTATCTTTGTTATTCCTTCCTAGTCTTTATCTTTGTTACTCCTTCTTTGTCTTTATCCTGTTACTCCTTTGCTTTTGTCTTTGTTACTCCCTCTTTCTTTGTCTTTATCCTTGTTACTCCTTCTTTGTCTTTATCCTTTGTATTCGTTATTCTTTCTTTGTCTTTATCGTTGTTATTCCTTCTTTGTCTTTATCCTTGTTTCTCTTTCATGACTTTATCCTTGTTATTCCTTCTGTGTCTTTATCCTTGTTACTCCCTCTTTTTGCTTTATCATTGTTACTCCTTTCTCTTTATCGTAGTTACTCCTCCTTTCTTTTTATCCTTGTTATTCCTTCTTTGTCTTTATCCTGGTTTAACCTTCTTTGTTTTTATCTTTGTTTTTACTTCTTTGTCTTTATCCTTGTTACTCCTTCTTTGCCTTTATCTTTCTTATCCCTTCTTTGTCTTTACCTTTGTTATTCCTTCTTTGTCCTTATCCTTGTTACTCCTTCTTTGTTTTTATCCTTGATACTCCTTCTTTGTCTCAACCCTTGTTACTCCTTCTTTGTCTTTATCCTTGTTATTCCTTCTTTGTCTTTACCCTACCCACTTCTTGTTTGTCTTAATCCTCAAAGTCGACTTTGACTTTATCATTGTTACTCCTTTGTCTTTATCCTTGCTATTCCTTCTTTCTCTTTATCATTGTTACTCCTCCTTTCTCTGTATCCTTGTCATTCCTTCTTTGTCATTATATTTGTTATTCCTTCTTCAACTTTATCCTTATTAATCCTTATTTGTCTTAAACCTTGTTACTCCTGCTTTTGTCTTTATCCTTGTTATTTCTTCTTTGACTTTATCCTTCTTATTCCTTCTTTGTCTTTATCCTTGTCACTCCTTCTTTGACTTTATCCTTGTTACTCCTTGTTTGTCTTTATCCTCAAATTCGACTTTGACTTTATCATTGTTACTCCTTTGTCTGTATCCTTGTTATTCCTTCTTAATCTTCATCTTTGTTACTCCTTTTTGTCTTTATCCTTGTTAATCTTTCTTTGCCTTTGTCTTTGTTACTCCCTCTTTCTTTGTCTTTGTTACTCCCTCTTTCTTTATCTTTATCCTTGTTACTCCTTTGTCTTTATCCTTGTTATTCCTTCTTTGTCTTTATCTTTGTCATTCCTTCTTTGTCTTTATCTTTGTTATTCCTTCTTTGTCTTTATCCTTGTTACTCCCTCTTTGTCCTTATCCGTGTTACTCCCTCTTTACCTATATAATTGTTACTCCTTCTTTCTCTTTATCGTTGTAACTCCTCCTGTCTTTTTATCCTTGTTTTTTCTTTGTCTTGATCCTGATTATTCCTTTGTCTTTATCATTCCTTCTTTGAGTTTATCCTTGTTACTCCCTCTTTTTCTTTATCATTGTTACTCCTTCATTGACTTTATCTTTGCTATTCCTTCTTTGTCTTTATCCTTGTTACTCCTTCTTTGACTTTATCCTTTTATTCCTTCTTTGTCCTTATCCTTGTTACTCCTTCTTTGTCTTTACCCTTGATACTCCCTCTTTGTCTTTATCCTTGTGACTCCTTCTTTGTCTTTATCCTTGTTATTCCTTGTTTGTCTTTATCCATGTCTCTCATTCCGTGTCGTTATTCTTGTAACTCCTTCGTTGTCTTTATCCTTGGTATTCCTTTTGTTTTTAGCCTTGTTTCTCCCTCTTTTTCTTTATCCTTGTTACTCTTTCTTTGAATTATCCTTGTTATTCCTTCTTTGTCCTTATCCTTGTTACTCCTTCTTTGACTTTATCCTTGTTATCCCTGCTTTGTCTTTACCCTTGTTATTCCTTCTTTGTCCTTATCCTTGTTAATCCTTCTTTGCCTTTATCATTGTTACTCCTTCTTTCTCTTTATCGTTGTTACTCCTCCTTTGTCTTTATCCTTGTTATTCCTTCTTAGTCTTTATCTTTGTTATTCCTTCTTTGTCTTTACCCTTGTTATTCCTTCTTTGTCTTTATCATTGTCACTCCTTCTTTGTCTTTATCCTTGTTACTTACTTGTCTTTATCTTTGTTATTCCTTCTTTGTCTTTATCCTTGTTACTCTCTTTTTGTCTTTATCCGTGTTATTCCTTCTTTGTCTTTATCCCTGTTACTCCCTCTTTGTCTTAATCATTGTTACTCCTTCTTCCTTCTTTGTCTTTATCATTGTTACTCCTTCTTTCTCTTTATCATTGTTGCTCCTTCTTTCTTTTTATCCCTGTTATTCTTTCTTTGTCTTTATCCGGGTTATTCCTTCTTTGTCTTTATCCTTGTTACTCCCTCTTTTTCTTTATCTTTGTTACTCCTTTGACTTTATCCTTGTTATTCCTTCTTTGTCTTTATCCGTGTTACTCCGTCTTTGACTTTATCCTTGTTATCCCTTCTTTGTCTTTACCCTTGTTATTCCTTCTTTGTTCTTATCCTTGTCATTCCTTCTTTGTTTGTCTTTATCCATGTCTCTCCTTCTTTATCGTTATCCTTGATACTCCTTCTTTGACTTTATCCTTGTTTTTCCTTCTTTGTCTTTATCGTTGTTACTCCTTATTTGTCTTTATCCTCAATTTCGACTTGGACTTTATCATTGTTACTCCTTTATCTTTATCCTTGCAATTCCTTCTTTTTCTTTATCCTTGTTATTCCTTCTTTGTCTTTATCTTTGTTATTCCTTCTTTGTCTTTATCCTTGTTATTCCTTCTTTGTCTTTATCCTTGTTATTTCTTTCTTTTTCTTTATTCTGATTATTCCTTCTTTGTCTTTATCCTTGTTACTCCTTCTTTGACTTTATGTTTCTCATTCTTTCTTTATCTTTATCCTTGTAACTCCTTCTTTGACTTTATCTTTGTTATTCCTTCTTTGTCTTCATCCTTGTCACTCCTTCTTTGACTTTATCATTGTTATTCCTTTGTCTTTATCCTTGTCTTTATCCTTGTTATTCCTTCTTTGTCTTTATCCTTGTTATTCCTTGTTTGTCGATATCCTCAAATTCGACTTTGACTTTATTATTGTTCCCCTTTGTCTTCTCCTTGTTATTCCTTCTTTGTCATTATCTTTGTTGCTCCTTTTTTGTCCTTATTCTTGTTACTCTTTCTTTGCCGTTGTCATTGTAACTCCCTCTTTCTTTGTCTTTATCCTTGTTACTCCTTTGTCTTTATCCTTGTTATTCCTTCTTTGTCTTTATCTTTGTCATTCCTTCTTTGTCTTTATCTTTGTTATTTCTTCTTTGTCTTTATCCTTGTTACTCCCTCTTTGTCTTTATCCTTGTTTCTCATTCTTTGACTTTAACCTTGTTATTCCTTCTATGTCTTTATTCTTGTTACTCCCTCTTTGTCTCTACATTGTTACTCCTTCTTTCTCTTTATCGTTATTACTCCTCCTTTCTTTTTATCTTGTTTTTTTCTTCTTTGTCTTTATCCTGATTATTCCTTCTTTGTCTTTATCTTTGTTATTCGTTCTTTGAGTTTATCCTTGTTACTCACTCTTTTTCTTATCATTGTTACTCCTTCTTTGACTTTATCTTTGTTATTCCTTCTTTCTCTTTATCCTTGTTACTCCTTCTTTGACTTTATCCTTTTTATTCCTTCTTTGTCCTTATCCTTGTTACTCCTTCTTTGTCTTTATCCTTGATACTCCTTCTTTGTCTTTATCCTTGTTACTCCTTCTTTGTCCTTATCCTTGTTATTCCTTGTTTGTCTTTATCCATGTCTCTCCTTTCTTGTCGTTATTCTTGTAACTCCATCGTTGTCTTTATCCTTATTCCTTTTTGTCTTTAGCCTTGTTTCTCCCTCTTTTTCTTTATCCTTGTTACTCCTTCTTTGACTTTATCCCTGTTATTCATTCTTTGTCCTTATCATTGTTACTCCTTCTTTGACTTTATCCTTGTTATCCCTGCTTTGTCTTTACCCTTGTTATTCCTTCTTTGTCCTTATCCTTGTAACTCCTTTGTCTTTATCATT
Organism: Lucinisca nassula; assembly: GCA_963580285.1. NCBI lineage: Eukaryota > Metazoa > Mollusca > Bivalvia > Lucinida > Lucinidae > Lucinisca > Lucinisca nassula. The sequence goes on along the minus strand of OY757011.1, from coordinate 67,110,618 downwards.
GTTACTCCTTCTTTCTCTTTATCGTTGTTACTCCTCCTTTGTCTTTATCCTTGTTATTTCTTCTTAGTCTTTATCTTTGTTATTCCTTCTTTGTCTTTATCCTCGTTACTCCCTCTTTGTCTTTATCCTTGTTACACATACTTCTTTGTCTTTATCCTTGTTACTTCTTTGTCATTATCCTTGTTATTCCTCCTTTGACTTTATCCTTGTTTCCCCTTCTTTGTCTTCATCCTTGTTACTCTCTCTTTGTCTTTATGCTTGTTATTCCTTCTTTGTCTTTATCCCTGTTACTCCCTCTTTGTCTTTATAATTGTCACTCCTTCTTTGTCTTTATCCCTGTTATTCTTTCTTTGTCTTTATCCGGGTTATTCCTTCTTTGTCTTTATCCTTGTTACTCCCTCTTTTTCTTTGTTACTCCTTTGACTTTATCCTTGTTATTCCTTCTTTGTCTTTATCCTTGTAACTTCGTCTTTGACTTTATCCTTGTTATCCCTTCTTTGTCTTTACCCTTGTTATTCCTTCTTTGTCCTTATCCTTGTCATTCCTTCTTTGTTTGTCTTTATTCATGTCTCTCCTTCTTTATCGTTATCCTTGATACTCCTTCTTTGACTTTATCCTTGTTTTTCCTTCTTTGTCTTTATCCTTGTTACTCCTTATTTGTCTTTATCCTCAATTTCGACTTGGACTGTATCATTTTTTTTACTCCTTTATCTTTATCCTTGCAATTCTTTCTTTCTCTTTATCGTTGTTATTCCTCCTTTCTCTTTATGCTTGTTATTCCTTCTTTGTCTTTATCTTTGTTATTCCTTTTTTGTCTTTATCCTTGTTATTCCTTCTATGTCTTTATCCTTGTTTTTCCTTCTTTTTCTTTATCCTTGTTATTCCTTCTTTGTCTTTATCCTTGTTACTCCTTCTTTGTCATTATCCTTCTCATTCCTTCTTTATCTTTATCCTTGTTACTCCTTCTTTGACTTTATCTTTGTTATTCCTTCTTTGTCTTCATCCTTGTCACTCCTTCTTTGACTTTATCCTTGTTATTCCTTCTTTATCTTTATCCTTGTCTTTATCCTTGTTATTCCTTCTTTGACTTTATCCTTGTTATTCCTTGTTTGTCTTAATCCTCAAATTCCACTTTGACTTTATTATTGTTTCCCCTGTCTTTATCCTTGTTATTCCTTCTTTGTCATTATCTTTGTTGCTCCTTCTTTGTCTTAATCCTTGTTTCTCTTTCTTTGCCTTTGTCTTTGTTACCCCTCTTTCTTTGTCTTTATCATTGTTACTCCTTCTTTGTCTTTTCCTTGTTATTCCTTCTTTGCCTTTATCTTTGTTATTCCTTCTTTGTCTTTATCCTTGTTACTCCCTCTTTGTCTTTATCCTTGTTTCTCCTTCTTTGACTTTATCATTGTTATTCCTTCTTTGTCTTTATCCTTGTTACTCCCTCATTGTCTATATCATTGTTACTCCTTCTTTCTCTTTATGGTTGTTACTCCTCCTTTCTTTTTATCCTTGTTATTCCTTCTTTGTCATTATCCGGGTTATTCCTTCTTTGTCTTTATCCTTGTTACTGCCTCTTTTTCTTTATCATTGTTACTCCTTCTTTGACTTTATCTTTGTTATTCCTTCTTTGTCTTTATCCTTGTTACTCCTTCTTTGACTTTATCCTTGTTATCCCTTCTTTGTCTTTACCCTTGTTTTGTTATTCCTTCTTTGTCCTTATCATTGATACTCCTTCTTTGTCTTTATCCTTGATACTCCTTTGTCTTTATTCTTGTTATTCCGTCTTTGTCTGTAGCTATGTAGATCTATATTACCTATTTATTCTTTGTTATTCCTTCTTTGCCTTTATCCTTGTTACTCCTTTTTTGTCTTTATTCTTGTTGTTCCTTCTTTGTCTTTATCCTTGTTATTCCTTCCTAGTCTTTATCTTTGTTACTCCTTCTTTGTCTTTATCCTTGTTACTCCTTTGCTTTTGTATTTGTTACTCCCTCTTTCTTTGTCTTTATCCTTGTTACTCCTTCTTTGTCTTATCCTTTGTATTCCCTCGTTGTCTTTATCGTTGTAATTCCTTTTTTGTCTTATCCTTGTTTTTTTTCATGACTTTATCCTTGTTATTCCTTCTGTGTCTTTATCCTTTTTACTCCCTCTTTTTGCTTTATCATTGTTACTCCTTCTTTCTCTTTATCGTAGCTACTCCTGCTTTCTTTTTATCCTTGTTATTTCTTCTTTGTCTTTATCCGGGTTAAACCTTCTTTGTTTTTATCTTTGTTATTACTTCTTTGTCTTTATCCTTGTTACTCCTTCTTTGACTTTATCTTTGTTATCCCTTCTTTGTCTTTACCTTTGTTATTCCTTCTTTGTCCCTATCCTTGTTACTCCTTCTTTGTCTTTATCCTTGATACTCCTTCTTTGTCTCCACCCTTGTTACTCCTTCTTTGTCTTTATCCTTGTTATTCCTTTTTTGTCTTTACCCTACCCACTTCTTGTTTGTCTTAATCCTCAAAGTCGACTTTGACTTTATCATTGTCTCCACCCTTGTTACTCCTTCTTTGTCTTTATCCTTGTTATTCCTTCTTTGCCTTTACCCTACCCACTTCTTGTTTGTCTTAATCCTCAAAGTCGACTTTGACTTTATCATTGTTACTCCTTTGTCTTTATCCTTGCTATTCCTTCTTTCTCTTTATCATTGTTACTCCTCCTTTCTCTGTATCTTTGTCATTCCTTCTTTGTCATTATATTTGTTATTCCTTCTTTAACTTTATCCTTATTAATCCTTATTTGTCTTTATCCTTGTTTCTCCTGCTTTTGTCTTTATCCTTGTTATTCCTTCTTTGACTTTATCCTTCTTATTCTTTCTTTGTCTTTATCCTTGTCACTCCTTCTTTGACTTTATCCTTGTTACTCCTTGTTTGTCTTTATCCTCAAATTCGACTGACTTTATCATTGTTACTCCTTTGTCTGTATCCTTGTTATTCCTTCTTAGTCTTCATCTTTGTTACTCCTTTTTGTCTTTATCCTTGTTACTCTTTCTTTGCCTTTGTCTTTGTTACTCCCTCTTTCTTTGTCTTTATCCTTGTTACGCCTTTGTCTTTATCCTTGTTATTCCTTCTTTGTCTTTATCTTTGTCATTCCTTCTTTGTCTTTATGTTTGTTATTCCTTCTTTGTCTTTATCCTTGTTACTCCCTCTTTGTCCTTATCCTTGTTACTCCCTCTTTACCTATATCATTGTTACTCCTTCTTTCTCTTTATCGTTGTTACTCCTCCTTTCTTTTTATCCTTGTTTTTTCTTTGTCTTTATCCTGATTATTCCTTCTTTGTCTTTATCTTTGTTATTCCTTCTTTGAGTTTATCCTTGTAACTCCCTCTTTTTCTTTATCATTGTTACTCCTTCATTGACTTTATCTTTGCCATTCGTTCTTTGTCTTTATCCTTGTTACTCCTTCTTTGACTAAATCCTTTTATTCCTTCTTTGTCCTTATCCTTGTTACTCCTTCTTTGTCTTTATCCTTAATACTTCTTCTTTGTCTTTATCCTTGTGACTCCTTCTTTTTCTTTATCCTTGTTATTGCTTGTTTGTCTTTATCCACGTCTCTCCTTCCTTGTCGTTATTCTTGTAACTCCTTCGTTGTCTTTATCCTTGTTATTCCTTTTTGTCTTTAGCCTTGTTTCTCCCTCTTTGTCTTTGTCATTGTTACTCCTTCTTTCTCTTTATCGTTGTTACTCCTCCTTTGTCTTTATCCTTGTTATTCCTTCTTAGTCTTTATCTTTGTTATTCCTTCTTTGTCTTTACCCTTGTTATTCCTTCTTTGTCTTTATCATTGTCACTCCTTCTTTGTCTGTATCCTTGTTACTTCTTTGTCTTTATGTTTGTTATTCCTTCTTTGTATTTATCCGTGTTACTCTCTTTTTGTCTTTATCATTGTTATTCCTTCTTTGTCTTTATCCCTGTTACACCCTCTTTGTCTTTATCATTGTTACTCCTTCTTCCTTCGTTGTCTTTATCATTGTTACTCCTTCTTTCTCTTTATCATTGTTACTCCTTCTTTGTCTTTATCCCTGTTATTCGTTCTATGTCTTTATCCGGGTTATTCCTTCTTTGTCTTTATCCTTGTTACTCCCTCTTTTTCTTTATCCTTGTTACTCCTTTGACTTTATCCTTGTTATTCCTTCTTTGTCTTTATCCTTGTTATTCCTTCTTTGTCTTTATCCTTGTTATCCCTTCTTTGTCTTTACTCTTGTTATTCCTTCTTTGTCCTTATCCTTCTTATATCCTTCTTTGTATGACTTTATCCATGTCTCTCCTTCTTTATCGATATCCTTGATTCTCCTTCTTTGACTTTATCCTTGTTATTCCTTCTTTGTCTTTATCCTTGTTACTCCTTATTTGTCTTTATCCTCAATTTCGACTTGGACTTTATCATTGTTACTCCTTTCTCTTTATCCTTGTTATTCCTTCTTTGTCTTTATCTTTGTTATTCCTTCTTTGTCTTTATCCTTGCTATTCCTTCTTTTTCTTTATCCTTGTTATTCCTTCTTTTTCTTTATCCTTGTTATTCCTTCTTTGTCTTTATCCATGTTACTCCTTCTTTGACTTTATCCTTCTCATTCCTTCTTTATCTTTATCCTTGTTACTCCTTCTTTGACTTTATCTGTGTTATTCCTTCTTTGTCTTCATCCTTGTTACTCCTTCTTTGACTTTATCCTTGTTATTCCTTCTTTATCTTTATCCTTTTCTTTATCCTTGTTATTCCTTCTTTGTCTTTATCCTCAAATTCGACTTTGACTTTATTATTGTTTCCCCTTTGTCTTTATCCTTGTTATTCCTTCTTTGTCATTATCTTTGTTGCTCCTTCTTTGTCTTAATCCTTGTTACTCTTTCTTTGCCTTTGTCTTTGTTACCCCTCTTTCTTTGTCTTTATCATTGTTACTCCTTCTTTGTATTTTCCTTGTTATTCCTTCTTTGCCTTTATCTTTGTTATTCCTTCTTTGTCATTAACCTTGTTACTCCCTCTTTGTCTTTATCCTTGTTTCTCCTTCTTTGACTTTATCCTTGTTATTCCTTCTTTGTCTTCATCCTTGTTACCCCCTCATTGTCTATATCATTGTTACTCCTTCTTTCTCTTTATGGTTGTTACTCCTCCTTTCTTTTTATCCTTGTTATTCCTTCTTTGTCTTTATCCGGGTTATTCCTTCTTTGTCTTTATCCTTGTTACTCCCTCTTTTTCTTTATCATTGTTACTCCTTCTTTGACTTTATCTTTGTTATTCCTTCTTTGTCTTTATCCTTGTTACTCCTTCTTTGACTTTATCCTTGTTATCCCTTCTTTGTTTTTACCCTTGTTATTCATTCTTTGTCCTTATCCTTGTTACTCCTTCTTTGTCTTTATCCTTGATACTCCTTTGTCTTTATTCTTGTTATTCCTTCTTTGTCTGTAGCTATGTAGATCTATATTACCTATTTATTCTTTGTTATTCCTTCTTTGCCTTTATCCTTGTTACTCCCTTTTTGTCTTTATTTTTGTTATTCCTTCTTTGTCTTCATCCTTGTTATTCCTTCTTTGTTTTCATCCTTTTTATTCCTTCTTTGTCTTTATGCTTGTAACGCCTTCTTTGTCTTTATCTTTGTTATTCCTTCTTTGCCTTTATCCTTGTTACTCCTTATTTGTCTTTATCTTTGTTATTATTAGTAGTCTTTATCTTTGTTACTCCTTCTTTGTCTTTATCCTTGTTACTCCTTTGCTTTTGTCTTTGTTACTCCCATCTTTCTTTGTCTTTATCCTTGTTACTCATTCTTTGTCTTTATACTTTGTATTTGTTATTCCTTCTTTGTCTTTATCGTTGTTATTCCTTCTTTGTCTTTATCGTTGTTATTCCTTCTTTATCTTTATCCTTGTTTCTCTTTCATGACTTTAACCTTGTTATTCCTTCTGTGTCTTTATCCTTGTTACTCCCTCTTTTTGCTTTATCATTGTTACTCCTTCTTTCTCTGTATCGTAGTTACTCCTCCTTTCTTTTTATCCTTGTTATTCCTTCTTTGTCTTCATCCGGGTAAAACCTTCTTTGTTTTTATCTTTTTTATAACGTCTTTGTCTTTATCCTTGTTACTCCTTCTTTGACTTTATGTTTGTTTTCCCTTCTTTGTCTTTACCTTTGTTATTCCTTCTTTGTCCTTGTCCTTGTTACTCCTTCTTTGTCTTTATCCTTGATACTCCCTCTTTGTCTCAACCCTTGTTACTCCTTCTTTGTCTTTATCCTTGTTATTCCTTTTTTGTCTTTACCCTACCCACTTCTTGTTTGTCTTTATCCTCAAAGTCGACTTTGGCTTTATCATTGTTACTCCTCTGTCTTTATTCTTGCTATTCCTTCTTTCTCTTTATAATTGTTACTCCTCCTTTGTCTGTATCCTTGTCATTCCTTCTTTGTCTTTATCTTTGTTATTCCTTCTTTAACTTTATCCTTATTAATCCTTATTTGTCTTTATCCTTGTTACTCCTGCTTTTGTCTTTATCCTTGTTATTCCTTCGTTGACGTTATCCTTTTTATTCCTCCTTTGTCTTTATCCTTGTCACTCCTTCTTTGACTTTATCCTTGTTACTCCTTGTTTGTCTTAATCCTCAAATTCGACTTTGACTTTATCATTGTTACTCCTTTGTCTGTATCCTTGTTATTCCTTCTTAGGCTTTATCTTTGTTACTCCTTTTTGTCTTTATCCTTGATACTCTTTCTTTGCCTTTGTCTTTGTTACTCCCTCTTTCTTTGTCTTTATCCTTGTTACTCCTTTGTGTTTATCCTTGTTATTCCTTCTTTGTCTTTATCTTTGTCATTCCTTCTTTGTCTTTATCTTTGTTATTCCTTCTTTGTCTTTATCCTTGTTACACCCTCTTTGTCCTTATCCTTGTAACTCCCTCTTTATCTCTATCATTGTTACTCCTTCTTTCTCTTTGTCGTTGTTACTCCTCCTTTCTTTTTATCCTTGTTTTTTCTTTGTCTTTATCCTGATTATTCCTTCTTTGGATAATATCTTTCGTTATTATTTTTTCTTTGAGTTTATCCTTGTTACTCCCTCTTTTTCTTTATCATTGTTACTCCTTCTTTGACGTTATCTTTGTTATTCCTTCTTTGTCTTTATCCTTGTTACTCCTTCTTTGACTTTATCCTTTTTATTCCTTCTTTGTCCTTATCCTTGTTACTCCTTCTTTGTCTTTATCCTTGATACTCCTTCTTTGTCTTTATCCTTGTTACTCCTTCTTTGTCTTTATCCTTGTTATTCCTTGTTTGTCTTTATCCATGGCCCTCCTTCCTTGTCGTTATTCATGTAACTCCTTCGTTGTCTTTATCCTTGTTATTCCTTTTTGTCTTTAGCCTTGTTTTTCCCTCTTTTTCTTTATCCTTGTTACTCCTTCTTTGACTTTATCCTTGTTATTCCTTCTTTGTCCTTATCCTTGTTACTCCTTCTTTGACTTTATCCTTGTTATCCCTGCTTTGTCTTTACTCTTGTTATTCCTTCTTTGTCCTTATCCTTAATACTCCTTCTTTGTCTTTATCATTGTTACTCCTTCTTTCTCTTTATCGTTGTTTCTCCTCCTTTGTCTTTATCCTTGTTTTTCCTTCTTAGTCTTTATCTTTGTTATTCCTTCTTTGTCATAACCTTGTTATTCCTTCTTTGTCTTTATCATTGTCACTCCTTCTTTGTCTTTATCCTTGTTACTTTTTGTCTTTATCTTTGTTATTCCTTCTTTGTCTTTATCCTTGTTACTCTCTTTTTGTCTTTATCCTTGTTATTCATTCTTTGTCTTTATCCCTGTTACTTCCTCTTTGTCTTTATCATTGTTACTCCTTCTTCCTTCTTTGTCTTTATCATTGTTACTCCTTCTTTCTCTTTATCATTGTTACTCCTTCTTTCTTTTTATCCCTGTTATTCTTTCTTTGTCTTTATCCGGGTTATTCCTTCTTTGTCTTTATCCTTGTTACTCCCTCTTTTTCTTTATCCTTGTAACTCCCTCTTTATCTCTATCATTGTTACTCCTTCTTTCTCTTTGTCGTTGTTACTCCTCCTTTCTTTTTATCCTTGTTTTTTCTTTGTCTTTATCCTGATTATTCCTTCTTTGGATAATATCTTTCGTTATTATTTTTTCTTTGAGTTTATGCTTGTTACTCCCTCTTTTTCTTTATCATTGTTACTCCTTCTTTGACTTTATCTTTGTTATTCCTTCTTTGTCTTTATCCCTGTTACTCCTTCTTTGACTTTATCCTTTTTATTCCTTCTTTGTCCTTATCCTTGTTACTCCTTCTTTGTCTTTATCCTTGATACTCCTTCTTTGTCTTTATCCTTGTTACTCCTTCTTTGTCTTTATCCTTGTTATTCCTTGTTTGTCTTTATCCATGGCCCTCCTTCCTTGTCGTTATTCATGTAACTCCTTCGTTGTCTTTATCCTTGTTATTCCTTTTTGTCTTTAGCCTTGTTTTTCCTCTTTTTCTTTATCCTTGTTACTCCTTCTTTGACTTTATCCTTGTAATTCCTTCTTTGTCCTTATCCTTGTTACTCCTTCTTTGACTTTATCCTTGTTATCCCTGCTTTGTCTTTACTCTTGTTATTCCTTCTTTGTCCTTATCCTTAATACTCCTTCTTTGTCTTTATCATTGTTACTCCTTCTTTCTCTTTATCGTTGTTTCTCCTCCTTTGTCTTTATCCTTGTTTTTCCTTCTTAGTCTTTATCTTTGTTATTCCTTCTTTGTCATAACCTTGTTATTCCTTCTTTGTCTTTATCATTGTCACTCCTTCTTTGTCTTTATCCTTGTTACTTTTTTGTCTTTATCTTTGTTATTCCTTCTTTGTCTTTATCCTTGTTACTCTCTTTTTGTCTTTATCCTTGTTATTCATTCTTTGTCTTTATCCCTGTTACTTCCTCTTTGTCTATATCATTGTTACTCCTTCTTCCTTCTTTGTCTTTATCATTGTTACTCCTTCTTTCACTTTATCATTGTTACTCCTTCTTTCTTTTTATCCCTGTTATTCTTTCTTTGTCTTTATCCGGGTTATTCTTTCTTTGTCTTTATCCTTGTTACTCCCTCTTTTTCTTTATCCTTGTTACTCCTTTGACTTTATCCTTGTTATTCATTCTTTGTCTTTCTCCTTGTTACTCCGTCTTTGACTTTATCCTTGTTATCCCTTATTTGTCTTTACCCTTGTTATTCCTTCTTTGTCCTTATCCTTGCCATTCCTTCTTTGTCTTTATCCATGTCTCTCCTTCTTTATCGTTATCCTTGATACTCCTTCCTTGACTGTATCCTTGTTTTTCCTTCTTTATCTTTATCCTTTTTACTCCTTATCAGTCTTTATCCTCAATTTCGACTTGGACTTTATCATTGTTACTCCTTTATCTTTATCCTTGCAATTCTCCTTCTCTTTATCGTTGTTATTCCTCCTTTCTTTTTATCCTTTTTATTCCCTCTTTGTCTTTATCCTTGCTATTCCTTCTATTTCTTTATCCTTGTTATTCCTTCTTTTTCTTTATCCTTGTTATTCCTTCTTTTTCTTTATCATTGTTACTCCTTCTTTGACTTTATCCTTCTCATTCCTTCTTTATCTTTATCCTTGTTACTCCTTCTTTGACTTTATCTTTGTTATTCCTTCTTTGTCTTCATCCTTGTCACTCCTTCTTTGACTTTATCCTTGTTATTCCTTCTTTATCTTTATCCTTGTCTTTATCCTTGTTATTCCTTCTTTGACTTTATCCTTGTTATTCCTTGTTTGTCTTAATCCTCAAATTCCACTTTGACTTTATTATTGTTTCCCCTGTCTTTATCCTTGTTATTCATTCTTTGTCATTATCTCTTTGTTGCTCCTTCTTTGTCTTAATCCTTGTTTCTCTTTCTTTGCCTTTGTCTTTGTTACCCCTCTTTCTTTGTCTTTATCATTGTTACTCCTTCTTTGTCTTTTCCTTGTTATTCCTTCTTTGCCTTTATCTTTGTTATTCCTTCTTTGTCTTTATCCTTGTTACTCCCTCTTTGTCTTTATCCTTGTTTCTCCTTCTTTGACTTTATCATTGTTATTCCTTCTTTGTCTTTATCCTTGTTACTCCCTCATTGTCTATATCATTGTTACTCCTTCTTTCTCTTTATGGTTGTTACTCCTCCTTTCTTTTTATCCTTGTTATTCCTTCTTTGTCATTATCCGGGTTATTCCTTCTTTGTCTTTATCCTTGTTACTGCCTCTTTTTCTTTATCATTGTTACTCCTTCTTTGACTTTATCTTTGTTATTCCTTCTTTGTCTTTATCCTTGTTACTCCTTCTTTGACTTTATCCTTGTTATCCCTTCTTTGTCTTTACCCTTGTTTTGTTATTCCTTCTTTGTCCTTATCATTGATACTCCTTCTTTGTCTTTATCCTTGATACTCCTTTGTCTTTATTCTTGTTATTCCGTCTTTGTCTGTAGCTATGTAGATCTATATTACCTATTTATTCTTTGTTATTCCTTCTTTGCCTTTATCCTTGTTACTCCTTTTTTGTCTTTATTCTTGTTGTTCCTTCTTTGTCTTTATCCTTGTTATTCCTTCCTAGTCTTTATCTTTGTTACTCCTTCTTTGTCTTTATCCTTGTTACTCCTTTGCTTTTGTATTTGTTACTCCCTCTTTCTTTGTCTTTATCCTTGTTACTCCTTCTTTGTCTTATCCTTTGTATTCCCTCGTTGTCTTTATCGTTGTAATTCCTTTTTTGTCTTTATCCTTGTTTTTTTTCATGACTTTATCCTTGTTATTCCTTCTGTGTCTTTATCCTTTTTACTCCCTCTTTTTGCTTTATCATTGTTACTCCTTCTTTCTCTTTATCGTAGCTACTCCTGCTTTCTTTTTATCCTTGTTATTTCTTCTTTGTCTTTATCCGGGTTAAACCTTCTTTGTTTTTATCTTTGTTATTACTTCTTTGTCTTTATCCTTGTTACTCCTTCTTTGACTTTATCTTTGTTATCCCTTCTTTGTCTTTACCTTTGTTATTCCTTCTTTGTCCCTATCCTTGTTACTCCTTCTTTGTCTTTATCCTTGATACTCCTTCTTTGTCTCCACCCTTGTTACTCCTTCTTTGTCTTTATCCTTGTTATTCCTTTTTTGTCTTTACCCTACCCACTTCTTGTTTGTCTTAATCCTCAAAGTCGACTTTGACTTTATCATTGTCTCCACCCTTGTTACTCCTTCTTTGTCTTTATCCTTGTTATTCCTTCTTTGCCTTTACCCTACCCACTTCTTGTTTGTCTTAATCCTCAAAGTCGACTTTGACTTTATCATTGTTACTCCTTTGTCTTTATCCTTGCTATTCCTTCTTTCTCTTTATCATTGTTACTCCTCCTTTCTCTGTATCTTTGTCATTCCTTCTTTGTCATTATATTTGTTATTCCTTCTTTAACTTTATCCTTATTAATCCTTATTTGTCTTTATCCTTGTTTCTCCTGCTTTTGTCTTTATCCTTGTTATTCCTTCTTTGACTTTATCCTTCTTATTCTTTCTTTGTCTTTATCCTTGTCACTCCTTCTTTGACTTTATCCTTGTTACTCCTTGTTTGTCTTTATCCTCAAATTCGACTGACTTTATCATTGTTACTCCTTTGTCTGTATCCTTGTTATTCCTTCTTAGTCTTCATCTTTGTTACTCCTTTTTGTCTTTATCCTTGTTACTCTTTCTTTGCCTTTGTCTTTGTTACTCCCTCTTTCTTTGTCTTTATCCTTGTTACGCCTTTGTCTTTATCCTTGTTATTCCTTCTTTGTCTTTATCTTTGTCATTCCTTCTTTGTCTTTATGTTTGTTATTCCTTCTTTGTCTTTATCCTTGTTACTCCCTCTTTGTCCTTATCCTTGTTACTCCCTCTTTACCTATATCATTGTTACTCCTTCTTTCTCTTTATCGTTGTTACTCCTCCTTTCTTTTTATCCTTGTTTTTTCTTTGTCTTTATCCTGATTATTCCTTCTTTGTCTTTATCTTTGTTATTCCTTCTTTGAGTTTATCCTTGTAACTCCCTCTTTTTCTTTATCATTGTTACTCCTTCATTGACTTTATCTTTGCCATTCGTTCTTTGTCTTTATCCTTGTTACTCCTTCTTTGACTAAATCCTTTTATTCCTTCTTTGTCCTTATCCTTGTTACTCCTTCTTTGTCTTTATCCTTAATACTTCTTCTTTGTCTTTATCCTTGTGACTCCTTCTTTTTCTTTATCCTTGTTATTGCTTGTTTGTCTTTATCGACGTCTCTCCTTCCTTGTCGTTATTCTTGTAACTCCTTCGTTGTCTTTATCCTTGTTATTCCTTTTTGTCTTTAGCCTTGTTTCTCCCTCTTTGTCTTTGTCATTGTTACTCCTTCTTTCTCTTTATCGTTGTTACTCCTCCTTTGTCTTTATCCTTGTTATTCCTTCTTAGTCTTTATCTTTGTTATTCCTTCTTTGTCTTTACCCTTGTTATTCCTTCTTTGTCTTTATCATTGTCACTCCTTCTTTGTCTGTATCCTTGTTACTTCTTTGTCTTTATGTTTGTAATTCCTTCTTTGTCTTTATCCGTGTTACTCTCTTTTTGTCTTTATCCTTGTTATTCCTTCTTTGTCTTTATCCCTGTTACACCCTCTTTGTCTTTATCATTGTTACTCCTTCTTCCTTCGTTGTCTTTATCATTGTTACTCCTTCTTTCTCTTTATCATTGTTACTCCTTCTTTGTCTTTATCCCTGTTATTCGTTCTATGTCTTTATCCGGGTTATTCCTTCTTTGTCTTTATCCTTGTTACTCCCTCTTTTTCTTTATCCTTGTTACTCCTTTGACTTTATCCTTGTTATTCCTTCTTTGTCTTTATCCTTGTTATTCCTTCTTTGTCTTTATCCTTGTTATCCCTTCTTTGTCTTTACTCTTGTTATTCCTTCTTTGTCCTTATCCTTCTTATATCCTTCTTTGTATGACTTTATCCATGTCTCTCCTTCTTTATCGATATCCTTGATTCTCCTTCTTTGACTTTATCCTTGTTATTCCTTCTTTGTCTTTATCCTTGTTACTCCTTATTTGTCTTTATCCTCAATTTCGACTTGGACTTTATCATTGTTACTCCTTTCTCTTTATCCTTGTTATTCCTTCTTTGTCTTTATCTTTGTTATTCCTTCTTTGTCTTTATCCTTGCTATTCCTTCTTTTTCTTTATCCTTGTTATTCCTTCTTTTTCTTTATCCTTGTTATTCCTTCTTTGTCTTTATCCATGTTACTCCTTCTTTGACTTTATCCTTCTCATTCCTTCTTTATCTTTATCCTTGTTACTCCTTCTTTGACTTTATCTGTGTTATTCCTTCTTTGTCTTCATCCTTGTCACTCCTTCTTTGACTTTATCCTTGTTATTCCTTCTTTATCTTTATCCTTTTCTTTATCCTTGTTATTCCTTCTTGTCTTTATCCTCAAATTCGACTTTGACTTTATTATTGTTTCCCCTTGGCTTTATCCTTGTTATTCCTTCTTTGTCATTATCTTTGTTGCTCCTTCTTTGTCTTAATCCTTGTTACTCTTTCTTTGCCTTTGTCTTTGTTACCCCTCTTTCTTTGTCTTTATCATTGTTACTCCTTCTTTGTCTTTTCCTTGTTATTCCTTCTTTGCCTTTATCTTTGTTATTCCTTCTTTGTCATTAACCTTGTTACTCCCTCTTTGTCTTTATCCTTGTTTCTCCTTCTTTGACTTTATCCTTGTTATTCCTTCTTTGTCTTCATCCTTGTTACCCCCTCATTGTCTATATCATTGTTACTCCTTCTTTCTCTTTATGGTTGTTACTCCTCCTTTCTTTTTATCCTTGTTATTCCTTCTTTGTCTTTATCCGGGTTATTCCTTCTTTGTCTTTATCCTTGTTACTCCCTCTTTTTCTTTATCATTGTTACTCCTTCTTTGACTTTATCTTTGTTATTCCTTCTTTGTCTTTATCCTTGTTACTCCTTCTTTGACTTTATCCTTGTTATCCCTTCTTTGTTTTTACCCTTGTTATTCATTCTTTGTCCTTATCCTTGTTACTCCTTCTTTGTCTTTATCCTTGATACTCCTTTGTCTTTATTCTTGTTATTCCTTCTTTGTCTGTAGCTATGTAGATCTATATTACCTATTTATTCTTTGTTATTCCTTCTTTGCCTTTATCCTTGTTACTCCCTTTTTGTCTTTATTTTTGTTATTCCTTCTTTGTCTTCATCCTTGTTATTCCTTCTTTGTTTTCATCCTTTTTATTCCTTCTTTGTCTTTATGCTTGTAACGCCTTCTTTGTCTTTATCTTTGTTATTCCTTCTTTGCCTTTATCCTTGTTACTCCTTATTTGTCTTTATCTTTGTTATTATTAGTAGTCTTTATCTTTGTTACTCCTTCTTTGTCTTTATCCTTGTTACTCCTTTGCTTTTGTCTTTGTTACTCCCATCTTTCTTTGTCTTTATCCTTGTTACTCATTCTTTGTCTTTATACTTTGTATTTGTTATTCCTTCTTTGTCTTTATCGTTGTTATTCCTTCTTTGTCTTTATCGTTGTTATTCCTTCTTTATCTTTATCCTTGTTTCTCTTTCATGACTTTAACCTTGTTATTCCTTCTGTGTCTTTATCCTTGTTACTCCCTCTTTTTGCTTTATCATTGTTACTCCTTCTTTCTCTGTATCGTAGTTACTCCTCCTTTCTTTTTATCCTTGTTATTCCTTCTTTGTCTTCATCCGGGTAAAACCTTCTTTGTTTTTATCTTTTTTATAACGTCTTTGTCTTTATCCTTGTTACTCCTTCTTTGACTTTATGTTTGTTTTCCCTTCTTTGTCTTTACCTTTGTTATTCCTTCTTTGTCCTTGTCCTTGTTACTCCTTCTTTGTCTTTATCCTTGATACTCCCTCTTTGTCTCAACCCTTGTTACTCCTTCTTTGTCTTTATCCTTGTTATTCCTTTTTTGTCTTTACCCTACCCGCTTCTTGTTTGTCTTTATCCTCAAAGTCGACTTTGGCTTTATCATTGTTACTCCTCTGTCTTTATTCTTGCTATTCCTTCTTTCTCTTTATAATTGTTACTCCTCCTTTGTCTGTATCCTTGTCATTCCTTCTTTGTCTTTATCTTTGTTATTCCTTCTTTAACTTTATCCTTATTAATCCTTATTTGTCTTTATCCTTGTTACTCCTGCTTTTGTCTTTATCCTTGTTATTCCTTCGTTGACGTTATCCTTTTTATTCCTCCTTTGTCTTTATCCTTGTCACTCCTTCTTTGACTTTATCCTTGTTACTCCTTGTTTGTCTTAATCCTCAAATTCGACTTTGACTTTATCATTGTTACTCCTTTGTCTGTATCCTTGTTATTCCTTCTTAGGCTTTATCTTTGTTACTCCTTTTTGTCTTTATCCTTGATACTCTTTCTTTGCCTTTGTCTTTGTTACTCCCTCTTTCTTTGTCTTTATCCTTGTTACTCCTTTGTGTTTATCCTTGTTATTCCTTCTTTGTCTTTTTCTTTGTCATTCCTTCTTTGTCTTTATCTTTGTTATTCCTTCTTTGTCTTTATCCTTGTTACACCCTCTTTGTCCTTATCCTTGTAACTCCCTCTTTATCTCTATCATTGTTACTCCTTCTTTCTCTTTGTCGTTGTTACTCCTCCTTTCTTTTTATCCTTGTTTTTTCTTTGTCTTTATCCTGATTATTCCTTCTTTGGATAATATCTTTCGTTATTATTTTTTCTTTGAGTTTATCCTTGTTACTCCCTCTTTTTCTTTATCATTGTTACTCCTTCTTTGACGTTATCTTTGTTATTCCTTCTTTGTCTTTATCCTTGTTACTCCTTCTTTGACTTTATCCTTTTTATTCCTTCTTTGTCCTTATCCTTGTTACTCCTTCTTTGTCTTTATCCTTGATACTCCTTCTTTGTCTTTATCCTTGTTACTCCTTCTTTGTCTTTATCCTTGTTATTCCTTGTTTGTCTTTATCCATGGCCCTCCTTCCTTGTCGTTATTCATGTAACTCCTTCGTTGTCTTTATCCTTGTTATTCCTTTTTGTCTTTAGCCTTGTTTTTCCCTCTTTTTCTTTATCCTTGTTACTCCTTCTTTGACTTTATCCTTGTTATTCCTTCTTTGTCCTTATCCTTGTTACTCCTTCTTTGACTTTATCCTTGTTATCCCTGCTTTGTCTTTACTCTTGTTATTCCTTCTTTGTCCTTATCCTTAATACTCCGTCTTTGTCTTTATCATTGTTACTCCTTCTTTCTCTTTATCGTTGTTTCTCCTCCTTTGTCTTTATCCTTGTTTTTCCTTCTTAGTCTTTATCTTTGTTATTCCTTCTTTGTCATAACCTTGTTATTCCTTCTTTGTCTTTATCATTGTCACTCCTTCTTTGTCTTCATCCTTGTTACTTTTTGTCTTTATCTTTGTTATTCCTTCTTTGTCTTTATCCTTGTTACTCTCTTTTTGTCTTTATCCTTGTTATTCATTCTTTGTCTTTATCCCTGTTACTTCCTCTTTGTCTTTATCATTGTTACTCCTTCTTCCTTCTTTGTCTTTATCATTGTTACTCCTTCTTTCTCTTTATCATTGTTACTCCTTCTTTCTTTTTATCCCTGTTATTCTTTCTTTGTCTTTATCCGGGTTATTCCTTCTTTGTCTTTATCCTTGTTACTCCCTCTTTTTCTTTATCCTTGTAACTCCCTCTTTATCTCTATCATTGTTACTCCTTCTTTCTCTTTGTCGTTGTTACTCCTCCTTTCTTTTTATCCTTGTTTTTTCTTTGTCTTTATCCTGATTATTCCTTCTGTGGATAATATCTTTCGTTATTATTTTTTCTTTGAGTTTATGCTTGTTACTCCCTCTTTTTCTTTATCATTGTTACTCCTTCTTTGACTTTATCTTTGTTATTCCTTCTTTGTCTTTATCCCTGTTACTCCTTCTTTGACTTTATCCTTTTTATTCCTTCTTTGTCCTTATCCTTGTTACTCCTTCTTTGTCTTTATCCTTGATACTCCTTCTTTGTCTTTATCCTTGTTACTCCTTCTTTGTCTTTATCCTTGTTATTCCTTGTTTGTCTTTATCCATGGCCCTCCTTCCTTGTCGTTATTCATGTAACTCCTTCGTTGTCTTTATCCTTGTTATTCCTTTTTGTCTTTAGCCTTGTTTTCCCTCTTTTTCTTTATCCTTGTTACTCCTTCTTTGACTTTATCCTTGTAATTCCTTCTTTGTCCTTATCCTTGTTACTCCTTCTTTGACTTTATCCTTGTTATCCCTGCTTTGTCTTTACTCTTGTTATTCCTTCTTTGTCCTTATCCTTAATACTCCTTCTTTGTCTTTATCATTGTTACTCCTTCTTTCTCTTTATCGTTGTTTCTCCTCCTTTGTCTTTATCCTTGTTTTTCCTTCTTAGTCTTTATCTTTGTTATTCCTTCTTTGTCATAACCTTGTTATTCCTTCTTTGTCTTTATCATTGTCACTCCTTCTTTGTCTTTATCCTTGTTACTTTTTTGTCTTTATCTTTGTTATTCCTTCTTTGTCTTTATCCTTGTTACTCTCTTTTTGTCTTTATCCTTGTTATTCATTCTTTGTCTTTATCCCTGTTACTTCCTCTTTGTCTATATCATTGTTACTCCTTCTTCCTTCTTTGTCTTTATCATTGTTACTCCTTCTTTCACTTTATCATTGTTACTCCTTCTTTCTTTTTATCCCTGTTATTCTTTCTTTGTCTTTATCCGGGTTATTCTTTCTTTGTCTTTATCCTTATTACTCCCTCTTTTTCTTTATCCTTGTTACTCCTTTGACTTTATCCTTGTTATTCCTTCTTTGTCTTTCTCCTTGTTACTCCGTCTTTGACTTTATCCTTGTTATCCCTTATTTGTCTTTACCCTTGTTATTCCTTCTTTGTCCTTATCCTTGCCATTCCTTCTTTGTCTTTATCCATGTCTCTCCTTCTTTATCGTTATCCTTGATACTCCTTCCTTGACTGTATCCTTGTTTTTCCTTCTTTATCTTTATCCTTTTTACTCCTTATCAGTCTTTATCCTCAATTTCGACTTGGACTTTATCATTGTTACTCCTTTATCTTTATCCTTGCAATTCTCCTTCTCTTTATCGTTGTTATTCCTCCTTTCTTTTTATCCTTTTTATTCCCTCTTTGTCTTTATCCTTGCTATTCCTTCTATTTCTTTATCCTTGTTATTCCTTCTTTTTCTTTATCCTTGTTATTCCTTCTTTTTCTTTATCATTGTTACTCCTTCTTTGACTTTATCCTTCTCATTCCTTCTTTATCTTTATCCTTGTTACTCCTTCTTTGACTTTATCTTTGTTATTCCTTCTTTGTCTTCATCCTTGTCACTCCTTCTTTGACTTTATCCTTGTTATTCCTTCTTTATCTTTATCCTTGTCTTTATCCTTGTTATTCCGTCTTTGTCTTTATCCTTGTTATTCCTTGTTTGTCTTTATCCTCAAATTCGACTTTGACTTTATTATTGTTTCCCCTTTGTCATTAACCTTGTTATTCCTTCTTTGTCATTATCTTTGTTGCTCCTTCTTTGCCTAAATCCTTGTTACTCTTTCTTTGCCTTTGTCTTTGTTACCCCTCTTTCTTTGTCTTTATCATTGTTACTCCTTCTTTGTCTTTTCCTTGTTATTCCTTCTTTGTCTTTATCTTTGTTATTCCTTCTTTGTCTTTATCATTGTTACTCCCTCTTTGTCTTTATCCTTGTTTCTCCTTCTTTGACTTTATCCTTGTTATTCCTTCTTTGTCTTTATCCTTGTTACTCCCTCATTGTCTATATTATTGTTACTCCTTCTTTCTCTTTATGGTTGTTACTCCTCCTTTCTTTTTATCCTTGTTATCCCTTCTTTGTCTTTATCCGGGTCATTCCTTCTTTGTCCTTATCCTTGTTACTCCCTCTTTTCTTCATCATTGCTACTCCTTCTTTGACTTTATCTTTGTTATTTCTTTTTGTCTTTATCCTTGTTACTCCTTCTTTGACTTTATCCTTGTTATCCCTTCTTTGTATTTACCCTTGTTATTCCTTCTTTGTCCTTATCCTTGTTACTCCTTCTTTGTCTTTATCCTTGATACTCCCTTTTTGTCTTTATTCTTGTTATTTCTTCTTTGTCTTCATTCTTGTCATTCCTTCTTTGTCTTTATCCTTTTTATTCCTTCTTTGTCTTTATCCTTGCAACATCTTCTTTGTCTTTATCTTTGTTATTCCTTCTTTGCCTTTATCCTTGTTACTCCTTATTTGTCTTTATCTTTGTTATTCCTTCCTAGTCTTTATCTTTGTTATTCCTTCCTAGTCTTTATCTTTGTTACTCCTTCTTTGTATTTATCCTTGTTACTCCTTTGCTTTTGTCTTTGTTACTCCCTCTTTCTTTGTCTTTATCCTTGTTACTCCTTCTTTGTCTTTATCCTTTGTATTCGTTATTCTTTCTTTGTCTTTATCGTTGTTATTCCTTCTTTGTCTTTATCCTTGTTTCTCTTTCATGACTTTATCCTTGTTATTCCTTCTGTGTCTTTATCCTTGTTACTCCCTCTTTTTGCTTTATCATTGTTACTCCTTTCTCTTTATCGTAGTTACTCCTCCTTTCTTTTTATCCTTGTTATCCCTTCTTTGTCTTTATCCGGGTTAAACCTTCTTTGTTTTTATCTTTGTTATTACTTCTTTGTCTTTATCCTTGTTACTCCTTCTTTGCCTTTATCTTTCTTATCCCTTCTTTGTCTTTACCTTTGTTATTCCTTCTTTGTCCTTATCCTTGTTACTCCTTCTTTGTTTTTATCCTTGATACTCCTTCTTTGTCTCAACCCTTGTTACTCCTTCTTTGTCTTTATCCTTGTTATTCCTTCTTTGTCTTTACCCTACCCACTTCTTGTTTGTCTGAATCCTCAAAGTCGACTTTGACTTTATCATTGTTACTCCTTTGTCTTTATCCTTGATATTCCTTCTTTCTCTTTATCATTGTTACTCCTCCTTTCTCTGTATCCTTGTCATTCCTTCTTTGTCATTATATTTGTTATTCCTTCTTTAACTTTATCCTTATTAATCCTTATTTGTCTTAAACCTTGTTACTCCTGCTTTTGTCTTTATCCTTGTTATTTCTTCTTTGACTTTATCCTTCTTATTCCTTCTTTGTCTTTATCCTTGTCACTCCTTCTTTGACTTTATCCTTGTTACTCCTTGTTTGTCTTTATCCTCAAATTCGACTTTGACTTTATCATTGTTACTCCTTTGTCTGTATCCTTGTTATTCCTTCTTAGTCTTCATCTTTGTTACTCCTTTTTGTCTTTATCCTTGTTAATCTTTCTTTGCCTTTGTCTTTGTTACTCCCTCTTTCTTTGTCTTTGTTACTCCCTCTTTCTTTGTCTTTATCCTTGTTACTCCTTTGTCTTTATCCTTGTTATTCCTTCTTTGTCTTTATCTTTGTCATTCCTTCTTTGTCTTTATCTTTGTTATTCCTTCTTTGTCTTTATCTTTGTTACTCCCTCTTTGTCCTTATCCGTGTTACTCCCTCTTTACCTATATCATTGTTACTCCTTCTTTATCTTTATCGTTGTTACTCCTCCTTTCTTTTTATCCTTGTTTTTTCTTTGTCTTGATCCTGATTATTCCTTCGTCTTTATCATTCCTTCTTTGAGTTTATCCTTGTTACTCCCTCTTTTTCTTTATCATTGTTACTCCTTCATTGACTTTATCTTTGCTATTCCTTCTTTGTCTTTATCCTTGTTACTCCTTCTTTGACTTTATCCTTTTATTCCTTCTTTGTCCTTATCCTTGTTACTCCTTCTTTGTCTTTACCCTTGATACTCCCTCTTTGTCTTTATCCTTGTGACTCCTTCTTTGTCTTTATCCTTGTTATTCCTTGTTTGTCTTTATCCATGTCTCTCCTTCCGTGTCGTTATTCTTGTAACTCCTTCGTTGTCTTTATCCTTGGTATTCCTTTTTGTCTTTAGCCTTGTTTCTCCCTCTTTTTCTTTATCCTTGTTACTCCTTCTTTGAATTATCCTTGTTATTCCTTCTTTGTCCTTATCCTTGTCACTCCTTCTTTGACTTTATCCTTGTTATCCCTGCTTTGTCTTTACCCTTGTTATTCCTTCTTTGTCCTTATCCTTGTTAACCCTTCTTTGTCTTTATCATTGTTACTCCTTCTTTCTCTTTATCGTTGTTTCTCCTCCTTTGTCTTTATCCTTGTTTTTCCTTCTTAGTCTTTATCTTTGTTATTCCTTCTTTGTCATAACCTTGTTATTCCTTCTTTGTCTTTATCATTGTCACTCCTTCTTTGTCTTTATCCTTGTTACTTTTTTGTCTTTGTCTTTGTTATTCCTTCTTTGTCTTTATCCTTGTTACTCTCTTTTTGTCTTTATCCGTGTTATTCCTTCTTTGTCTTTATCCCTGTTACTCCCTCTTTGTCTTTATCATTGTTACTCCTTCTTCCTTCTTTGTCTTTATCATTGTTACTCCTTCTTTCTCTTTATCATTGTTGCTCCTTCTTTCTTTTTATCCATGTTATTCTTTCTTTGTCTTTATCCGGGTTATTCCTTCTTTGTCTTTATCCTTGTTACTCCCTCTTTTTCTTTATCTTTGTTACTCCTTTGACTTTATCCTTGTTATTCCTTCTTTGTCTTTATCCGTGTTACTCCGTCTTTGACTTTATCCTTGTTATCCCTTCTTTGTCTTTACCCTTGTTATTCCTTCTTTGTTCTTATCCTTGTCATTCCTTCTTTGTTTGTCTTTATCCATGTCTCTCCTTCTTTATCGTTATCCTTGATACTCCTTCTTTGACTTTATCCTTGTTTTTCCTTCTTTATCTTTATCCTTGTTACTCCTTATTTGTCTTTATCCTCAATTTCGACTTGGACTTTATCATTGTTACTCCTTCTTTGACTTTATGTTTCTCATTCTTTCTTTTTCTTTATCCTTGTTATTCCTTCTTTGTCTTTATCTTTGTTATTCCGTCTTTGTCTTTATCCTTGTTATTCCTTCTTTGTCTTTATCCTTGTTATTTCTTTCTTTTTCTTTATTATTGTTATTCCTTCTTTGTCTTTATCCTTGTTACTCCTTCTTTGACTTTATGTTTCTCATTCTTTCTTTATCTTTATCCTTGTTACTCCTTCTTTGACTTTATCTTTGTTATTCCTTCTTTGTCTTCATCCTTGTCACTCCTTCTTTGACTTTATCATTGTTATTCCTTTGTCTTTATCCTTGTCTTTATCCTTGTTATTCCTTCTTTGTCTTTTTCCTTGTTATTCCTTGTTTGTCGATATCCTCAAATTCGACTTTGACTTTATTATTGTTTCCCCTTTGTCATCTCCTTGTTATTCCTTCTTTGTCATTATCTTTGTTGCTCCTTTTTTGTCCTTATCCTTGTTACTCTTTCTTTGCCTTTGTCTTTGTAACTCCCTCTTTCTTTGTCTTTATCCTTGTTACTCCTTTGTCTTTATCCTTGTTATTCCTTCTTTGTCTTTATCTTTGTCATTCCTTCTTTGTCTTTATCTTTGTTATTTCTTCTTTGTCTTTATCCTTGTTACTCCCTCTTTGTCTTTATCCTTGTTTCTCATTCTTTGACTTTAACCTTGTTATTCCTTCTATGTCTTTATTCTTGTTACTCCCTCTTTGTCTCTACATTGTTACTCCTTCTTTCTCTTTATCGTTATTACTCCTCCTTTCTTTTTATCCTTGTTTTTTTCTTCTTTGTCTTTATCCTGATTATTCCTTCTTTGTCTTTATCTTTGTTATTCGTTCTTTGAGTTTATCCTTGTTACTCCCTCTTTTTCTTATCATTGTTACTCCTTCTTTGACTTTATCTTTGTTATTCCTTCTTTCTCTATATCCTGGTTACTCCTTCTTTGACTTTATCCTTTTTATTCCTTCTTTGTCCTTATCCTTGTTACTCCTTCTTTGTCTTTATCCTTAATACTCCTTCTTTGTCTTTATCCTTGTTACTCCTTCTTTGTCCTTATCCTTGTTATTCCTTGTTTGTCTTTATCCATGTCTCTCCTTCCTTGTCGTTATTCTTGTAACTCCATCGTTGTCTTTATCCTTGTTATTCCTTTTTGTCTTTGGCCTTGTTTCTCCCTCTTTTTCTTTATCCTTGTTACTCCTTCTTTGACTTTATCCCTGTTATTCCTTCTTTGTCCTTATCATTGTTACTCCTTCTTTGACTTTATCCTTGTTATCCCTGCTTTGTCTTTACCCTTGTTATTCCTTCTTTGTCCTTATCCTTGTAACTCCTTCTTAGTCTTTATCATTGTTACTCCTTCTTTCTCTTTATCGTTGTTACTCCTCCTTTGTCTTTATCCTTGTTTTTCCTTCTTAGTCTTTATCTTTGTGATTCATTCTTTGTTTTTATCCTCGTTACTCCCTCTTTGTCTTTATCCTTGTTACACATACTTCTTTGTCTTTATCCTTGTTACTTCTTTGTCATTATCCTTGTTATTCCTTCTTTGACTTTATCCTTGTTTTCCCTTCTTTGTCTTTATCCTTGTTACTCTCTCTTTGTCTTTATGCTTGTTATTCCTTCTTTGTCTTTATCTCTGTTACTCCCTCTTTGTCTTTATAATTGTCACTCCTTCTTTGTCTTTATCCCTGTTATTCTTTCTTTGTCTTTATCCAGGTTATTCCTTCTTTGTCTTTATCCTTGTTACTCCCTCTTTTTCTTTGTTACTCCTTTGACTTTATCCTTGTTATTCCTTCTTTGTCTTTATCCTTGTAACTTCGTCTTTGACTTTATCCTTGTTATCCCTTCTTTGTCTTTACCCTTGTTATTCCTTCTTTGTCCTTATCCTTGTCATTCCTTCTTTGTTTGTCTTTATTCATGTCTCTCCTTCTTTATCGTTATCCTTGATACTCCTTCTTTGACTTTATCCTTGTTTTTCCTTCTTTGTCTTTATCCTTGTTACTCCTTATTTGTCTTTATCCTCAATTTCGACTTGGACTATATCATTTTTTTTTACTCCTTTATCTTTATCCTTGCAATTCCTTCTTTCTCTTTATCGTTGTTATTCCTCCTTTCTCTTTATGCTTGTTATTCCTTCTTTGTCTTTATCTTTGTTATTCCTTCTTTGTCTTTATCCTTGTTATTCCTTCTATGTCTTTATCCTTGTTTTTCCTTCTTTTTCTTTATCCTTGTTATTCCTTCTTTGTCTTTATCCTTGTTACTCCTTCTTTGTCTTTATCCTTCTCATTCCTTCTTTATCTTTATCCTTGTTACTACTACTACTTCTTTAAATACTACTACTACTTCAACTACTATTACTACTTCAACTACTACTACTATTACTACTTTAAAACTACTAAGACTACTACTACTTTACCACTACTACTATAACTGCTACTACTACTGCTTTAACTGCTACTACTACTACTACTACTACTACTACTACTACTACTACTACTACAACTTTACTTCTACTACTTCAACTACTACTACTACTACTACTTTAACAACTACTACTACATCTAATACCATTACTACGTCTTTAACTACTAGTAGTTTAACTACTACTGTAACTACTACTGTAACTACTACTTCAACTACTACTACAACTACTTTAACAACTACTACTACTTCTACTTTAACTACTACTTCTACTTTAACTACAACTATTACTTCTTTAACCACTACTTCTACTTTAACTACTACTACTTCTACTTTAACTACTACTACTACTACTACTACTACTACTTCTACTACTACTACTTCTACAACTACTACTGCTACCCTTACTACTTTAACTACTACTTCTACTACTTTAACTACTACTACGAATACTACATTAACTACTACTACTACTTTAACTACTACTGGTACTACTACTTTAACTACTACTACTTTAACTCCTATAACTACTACTTTAACAAATACTACTATTATTATTTTAACTACTACTACTGCTACTACTGCAAATTCAACTCCTACTACTTCTTTACTTGCTACTACTTCTACTACATTAACTACTACTACTGCTGCTACTACTTTAACTTCTACTACTACTAATACTACTACTTTAACTACTACAACTATTGTTACTTCTGCTTTAACTACTACTATTACTACTATTAATACTACTGCTACTACTATTACTACTTTGACTACTACTACTTTAACATCTTCTTCAACTACTACTACTACTTTAACTACTACTACTTCTTTAACGTCTACTACTACTACTACTTTAACTACTACCACTACTTCTAACTGCTACTACTAAAACTACTTTAACTACTACCACTTCTTCTCCTATTACTACTTTAACTACTTTAACTACTATTTTAGCTGCTAATACTACTACTTTAACTACTACTACTTCTACTTTAACTACTACTACTACTTTAACTACTACTACTATAACTACTTTGATACTACTAATACTACTACTACTACCGCCCCCGCCCATAGGGGCTTGAAGAAATATATGGGCTGCATGATGCTTCCACGCAGAGCTGAATCCGGCCCGCACACTAGTACTGGTAAACCGCTTAGAGGATCTAAGCCTGTCCAGGAACCGCGGTGCGAGGTGGACCGTCCATGCTAATAAACTCTATTGGTTTCATTGGGCGGCAGGGCTTGAGATGTCATTTCATTTCAATGTTGGGTAAAAGTCCCACAAAATTGGAAGCAACGTCTCCAAAATGACCTTTACAGTGTTGACGGGGACGTTAAACCTCAAATCAAACAAACAAAAACTACTACTACTACTTTACTACTACTTTAACTACTACTACTACTACTACTTTAACTGCATCTACTACTAGTACTACTTTAACTGCTTCTTTAACTGTTACTACTACTACAACTTTAACTACTACTACTACTAGTTAACTACTACTTCTTTAACTGCTACTACTACTACTTCTACTACTACTACTACTACTTTAACTAATACTACTAATACTTTAACTTTATCCTTGTTACCCCTTCTTTGCCTTTGTCTTTGTTACTCCCTCTTTCTTTGTCTTTATCCTTGTTACTCCTTCTTTGTCTTTATCCTTGTTATTCGTTATTCCTTCTTTGTCTTTGTCCTTGTTATTCCTTCTTTGTCTTTATCCTTGTTTCTCTTTCTTTGACTTTATCCTTGTTATTTCTTCTGTGTCTTTATCCTTGTTACTCCCTCTGTCTTTATCCTTGTTTCTTTTTTGTCTTTATCCTTGTTATTCCTTCTTTGTCTTTATCCTTGTTACTTCTTTGTCTGTATCCTTGTTACTTCTTTGTCTTTATCCTTGTTATTCCTTCTTTGTCTGTAGCTATATAGATCTATATTACCTATTTATTCTTTGTTATTCCTTCTTTGCCTTTAACCTTGTTACTCCCTTAAGGATAAAGACAAACAAGGAGTAACAAGGACAAAGACAAAGAAGGAATAACAAGGATAAAGACAAAGATGGAATAACAAGGATAAAGACAAAGAAGTAAAAAGGATAAAGACAAACAAGGAGTGACAATGATAAAGACAAAGAGTGAGTAACAGGGATAAAGACAAAGAAAGAATAACAAGGATAATGACAAAGAAAGAGTATAACAAGGATAAAGACAAAGAAGGAATAACAAGGATAAACTCAAAGTAGGAGAAACAAGGATAAAGACAAAGAGGGAGTAACAAAGATAATGGCAAAGAAAGAGTAACAAGGATAAAGACACAGAAGGAGTAACAAAAATAAAGACTAAGAAGGAATAACAAGGATAAAGACAAAGGAGTAACAATGATAAAGTCAAAGTCGAATTTGAGGATAAGACAAACAGGGAGTAACAAGGATAAAGACAAGGATAAAGACAAAGAAGGAATAAAGGTTCTTTGTCTTTATCCTTGTTACTCCTTCTTTGACTTTATCTTTGTTATCCCTTCTTTGTCTTTACCTTTGTTATTCCTTCCATTATTACTACTTTAACTACTACTACTACTTCTTTAACTACTACTTTAACTACTACGTTAACTACTACTTCAACAACTACTTTAACTACTACTGCAACTACTTTAAGTACTACTGCTCCTTTAACTTCTACTACTACTACTTCATTACCTGCTGCTACTTCTACTACTACTACTTTAACTACTTCTACAACTACTACTTTAAATTCTACTACTACTAGTACTTTAACTTCTACTACTACTACTACTGCTTCTACTACTACTACTACTTTAACTCTACTGCTAATACTACTATTTCTTTAACTACTACTACTTTAACTACTACTACTAATACTACATTAACTATTACTACTAGTTTAGCTACTACTACTACTTTAACTACTACTACTACTAATTTTACTACTTCTACTTTAATTACTGCTACTACTTTTACTACTATTACTACTTTAACTGCTACTTCTGCTACTACAACAACTTTAACTGCTACGACTACTCCTACTTTAACTGCTACTACTACTCCTACTTTAACAACTACTAGTTCTCCTAT
This sequence comes from Lucinisca nassula, assembly GCA_963580285.1. NCBI lineage: Eukaryota > Metazoa > Mollusca > Bivalvia > Lucinida > Lucinidae > Lucinisca > Lucinisca nassula. The sequence continues at coordinate 67,083,263 of OY757011.1, read as the reverse complement.
TACTACTTTAACAACTACTACTACTACTTTAACTGTTACAACTACTACTTTAAGTAATACTACTACTCCTTTTAACTACTACTACTACTACGACCACTTTATCTACTGCTACCACTACTGCTACTTTAAGTACTACTACTTTAACTACTTCAACTACTGTACCAACTTCTACTACTACTACTACTACTTCAACTCCTAATACTTCTACTTCTACTACTTTAACTACTTCTACTACTACTACTATTACTATCACTACTACTTTTACTTCTACTTTAACTATTACTTTACCTACTACTACTACTTTAACTTCAACAACTATATTACTCCTATTACTCCTTTAACTACTACTACTACTACTACTACTACTACTAATATTACTTTAACTAATACTACTAATACTTTAACTCCTTCTACTTTAACTGCTACGACTATTCCTACTTTAACTGCTACTACTACTGCTACTTTAACTACTACTACTACTACAACTTTAACTACTACTAAAACTACTTTGACAACTACTACTACTTCTACTTTAACTACTACTTCTACTTTAACTACTACTTCTACTTTAAATAATACTTCTACTTCTTTATCTACTACTACACATATTCCTTCTTTGTCCTTATCCTTGTTACTCCTTCTGTCTTTATCCTTGATACTCCTTCTTTGTCTCCACCCTTGTTACTCCTTCTTTGTCTTTATTCTTGTTATTCCTTCTTTGTCTTTACCCTACCCACTTCTTGTTTGTCTTCATCCTCAAAGTCGACTTTGACTTTATCATTGTTACTCCTTTGTCTTTATCCTTGCTATTCCTTCTTTCTCTTTATCATTGTTTCTCCTCCTTTCTCTATATCCTTGTCATTCCTTCTTTGTCTTTATCTTTGTTATTCCTTCTTAAACTTTATCCTTATTATTCCTTATTTGTCTTTATCTTTGCTACTCCTGCTTTTGTCTTTTATCCTTGTTATTCCTTCTTTGACATTATCCTTCTTATTCCTTCTTTGTCTTTATCCTTGTCACTCTTTCTTTGACTTTATCCTTGTTACTCCTTGTTTGTCTTCATCCTCAAATTCGACTTTGACTTTATCATTGTTATTCCTTTGTCTGTATCCTTGTTATTCCTTCTTAGTCTTTATCTTTGTTACTCCTTCTTTGTCTTTATCCTTGTTACTCTTTCTTTGCCTTTGTCTTTGTAACTCCCTCTTTCTTTGTCTTTATCCTTGTTACTCCTTTGTCTTTATCCATGTTATTCCTTCTTTGTGTTTATCTTTGTCGTTCCTTCTTTGTCTTTATCTTTGTTATTCCAGCTTTGTCTTTACCCTTGTTACTCCCTCTTTTTTTATCCTTGTCTTTGATTTTAACCTTCTTCTAACGGGCCTCCGTGGCCTAATGGATAAGAGCGCTGACTCTTAGTCATTATGTCTCTCACCGCCGTGGGTTAGAGCCTCGCTCGGGTCACGTGTGAGACGCCAAGTTCTGCAATGGAAGGTCAGGTGGTTTTTTCTCCGGGTACTCCGGTTTTCGCCCACCTATGATTAACGATCGGCTCGATATGAGTGAAATAATCTTGAAAGGGCCGTAAAACCGAAACCAAAAAAAAAAAAAAAAAAAAAAAAAAAACCTTCTGTCTTTATGCTTGTTACTCCCTCTTTGTCTATATCATTGTTACTCCTTCTTTCTCTTTATCGTTGTTACTCCTCATTTCATTTTATCCTTGTTTTTTCTTCTTTGTATTTATCCTGATTATTCCTTCTTTGTCTTTATCTTTATTCCTTCTTTGAGTTTATCCTTCGTACTCCGTCTTTTTCTTTATCATTGTTACTCCTTTGTTTTTATCTTTGTTATTCCTTCTTTGTCTTTATCCTTGTTACTCATTCTTTGACTTCATCTTTTTATTCCTTCTTTGTCCTTATCCTTGTTACTCCTTCTTTGTCTTTATCCTTGATACTCCTTCTTTGTCTTTATCCTTGTTATTCCTTGTTTGTCTTTATCCATGTCTCTCCTACCTTGTCGTTATTCTTGTAACTCCTTCGTTGTCTTTATACTTGTTATTCCTTTTTGTCTTTAGCCTTGTTACACCATCTTTTTCTTTATCCTTGTTATTCCTTCTTTGTCCTTATCCTTGTTACTCCTTCTTTGACTTTATCCTTGTTGTCCCTGCTTTGTCTTTACCCTTGTTATTCCTTCTTTGTCCTTATCCTTGTTACTCCTTCTTTGTCTTTATCATTTTACTCCTTCTTTCTCTTTATCGTTGTTACTTTTCCTTTGTCTTTATCCTTGTTTTTCCTTCTTAGTCTTTATCTTTGTTATTCCTTCTTTGTCTTACTTGTTATTCCTTCTTTGTCTTTATCTTTGTTAGTCCTTCTTTGTCTTTATCCTTGTTAGTCCCTCTTTGTCTTTATCCTTGTTACATGTACTTATTTGTCTTTATCCTTGTTTCTTCTTTGTCATTATCCTTGTTATTCCTTCGTTGACTTTATCCTTGTTATTCCTTTGACTTTATCCTTGTTTTTCCTTCTTTGTCTTTATCCTTGTTACTCTCTCTTTGTCTTTTTGCTTGTTATTCCTTCTTTTTCTTTATCCCTGTTACTCCCTCTTTGTCTTTATCATTGTCACTACTTCTTTGTCTTTATCCTTGTTACTTCTTTGTCTTTATCTTTGTTATTCCTTCTTTGTCTATATCCTTGTTACTCTCTTTTAGTCTTTTTCCTTGTTATTCCTTCTTTGTCTTTATCCCTGTTACTCCCTCTTTGTCTTTATCATTGTTACTCCTTCTTCCTTCTGTGTCTTTATCATTGTTACTCCTTCTTTCTCTTTATCATTGTTACTCCTTCTTTCTTTTTATCCCTGTTATTCTTTCTTTGTCTTTATCCGGGTTATTCCTTCTTTGTTACTCCCTCTTTTTCTTTATCCTTGTTACTCCGTCTTTGAGTTTATCCTTGTTATCCCTTCTTTGTCTTTACCCTTGTTATTCATTCTTTGTCCTTATCCTTGATATTCCATCTTTGTTTGTCTTTATCCATGTCTCTCCTTCTTTATCGTTATCCTTCATACTCCTTCTTTGACTTTATCCTTGTTTTACTATCTTTGCCTTTATCCTTGTTACTCCTTATTTGTCTTTATCCTCAATTTCGACTTGGACTTTATCATTGTTACTCCTTTATCTTGATACTTGCAATCCCTTCTTTCTTTTTATCGTTGTTATTCCTCTTTTCTCTTTATCCTTGTTATTCCTTCTTTGTCTTTATCTTTGTTATTCCTTCTTTGTCTTTATCCTTGTTATTCCTTCTTTTTCTTTATCCTTGTTTTTCCTTCTTTGACTTTATCCTTCTCATTCCTTCTTTATCTTTATCCTTGTTACTCCTTCTTTGACTTTATCTTTGTTATTCCTTCTTTGTCTTCATCCTTGTCACTCCTTCTTTGACTTTATCCTTGTTATTCCTTCTTTGTCTTTATCCTTGTTATTCCTTCTTTGTCTTTATCCTTGTTATTCCTTGTTTGTCTTTATCCTCAAATTCGACTTTGACTTTATCATTGTTACCCCTTTGTCTTTAAGCTTGTTATTCCTTCTTTCTCTTTATCTTTGTTACTCCTTCTTTGTCTTTATCCTTGTTTCACTTTCTTTGCCTTTGTCTGTGTTACCCCTCTTTCTTTGTCTTTATCATTGTTACTCCTCCTTTGTCTTTTTCCTTGTTATTCATTCTTTGCCTTTATCTTTGTTATTCCTTCTTTGTCTTTATCCTTGTCACTACTACTACTACTTCAACTACTACTACTATTACTACTTTAATACTACTAATACTACTACTACTTTACTACTACTATTATAACTGCTACTACTACTACATTAACTGCTACTACTTCTACTACTACTACTTCTACTACTGCAACTTTACTTCTACTACTTTAACTACTACTACTACTACTACTTTAACAACTACTACTACTTCTACTTTAACTACTACTTCTACTTAAACTACTACTACTACTTCTTTAACCACTACTACTACTTTAACTCATACCACTACTTCAACTACTACTACTATTACTACTTTAATACTACTAATACTACTACTACTTTTACTACTACTAATATAACTGCTACTACTACTACTTTAACTGCTACTACTACTACTACTATTTCAACTTTACTTCTACTACTTTAACTACTACTACTTTAACTACTACTACTACTTCTACTTCAACTACTACTTCTACTTTAACTACTACTACTACTTCTTTAACCACTACTACTACTTTAACTACTACTACTACTTCTACTTCTTTAACTACTACTACTACTACTACTACTACTACTACTACTTCTACTTTAACTACTACTTCTACTATCATTACTACTTCTATAACTACTACTACTACTACTTTTACTACTACTTTAACTACTACTTCAACTACTACAACAAGTACTTTAAAAACTACTACTACTTCTACTTTAACTTCTACTTCTACTTTAACTACAACTACTACTTCTTTAACCAATACTACTACTTTAACTACTACTACTTCTACTTCTTTAACTACAACTACTACTACTTCTGCTACTAATACTACTACTACTACTACTACTACTATTATTACTACTACTTCTATTACTTTAACTGCTACTTCTTCTACTACTTTAACTACTACTACGAATACTACGTTAATTGCTACTACTACTTTAACTACTACTGCTACTACTACTTTAACTACCACTACTTTAACTCCTATGACTACTATTTTAACAACTACTACTATATCTACTTTAACTACTACTACTGCTACTACTTTAAATTCAACTCCTACTACTTCTTTACCTACTACTACTTCTACTACTTTAACTACTACTACTACTGCTACTACTACTTTAACTTCTACAACTTCTACTACTTTTCTACTACAACTACTGCTACTTCTGCTTTTACTACTACTATTACTACTATTAATACTACTGCTACTACTATTACTTCTTTGACTACTACTACTACAACTTTAACATCTTCTTTAACTACTACTACTACTTTAACTACTACTATACTTCTTTAACGTCTACTACTACTGCTACGATAACAACTACTACTACTACTTCTTCTTTACCTCCTACTACTTCTACTACTACTACTTTAACTACTTCTACTACTACTTCTTTAAATTCTACTACTAGTACTTTAACTTCTACTACTACTACCACTTTAACTCTACTGCTAATACTACAACTACTTTAACAACTACTACTTAAACTACTACTTCTAATACTACTTTAACTATTACTTCTACTTTAACTACTACTACAACTTTAACTACTACTACTACTACTTTTACTACTACTACTGTAACTGCTACTACTACTTCTGTAACAACTACTACTACTTCTACTTTAAATACTACTTCTACTTCTTTAACTACTACTACTACGTCTACTACCATTACTACTACTTTAACTACTACTACTTCTTTAACTACTTCAACTACTAATTCAACTACTACTTTAACTACTACTACAACTTCTACTATTTAACTACTACTACTACTTTAGCTACTACTACTACTACTACTACTTTAAGTACTACTACTACTTCTTTTAACTACTGCTACCAGTACTACTACCACTTTGTCTACTACAACTACTACTGCTACTTCTACTACTTTAACTGCTACTACGAATACTACGTTAACTACTACTACTACTTTAACTAGTGCTGCTGCTACTACTTTAACTACTACTACTTTAACTCCTATAACTACTATTTTAACAACTACTACTATTACTACTTTAACTACTACTACTGCTACTACTTTAAATTCAACTCCTACTACTTCTTTACCTACTACTACTTCTACTACTTTAACTACTACTACTGCTACTACTACTCTAACTTCTACAAATTATACTACTTTCTACTACAACTACTGCTGCTTCTGCTTTTACTCCTATTATTGCTACTATTAATACTACTGCTACTACTGTTACTACTTTGACTACTACTACTACAACTTTAACATCTTCTTTAACTACTACTACTACTTTAACTACTACTACTTCTTTAACGTCTACTACTACTATAACAACTACTACTACTACTTCTTCTTTACCTCCTACTACTTCTACAACTACTACTTTAACTACTTCTACTACTACTTCTTTAAATTCTACTACTAGTACTTTAACTTCTACTACTACTACTACTTTAAATCTACTGCTAATACTACAACTACTTTCACAACTACTACTTTAACTACTACTACTAATACTACTTTAACTTCTACTTTAACTACTACTACAACTTTAACTACTACTACAACTTTAACTACTACTACTACTACTTTTACTACTTCTACTTTAATTACTGCTACTACTTTTACTACTATTAATACTTTAACTTCTACTACTACCACCACTACTACTACTACTACTACTACTACTACTTTAACTGCTACTACTACTCCTACTTCTCCTACTACTACTTTAACTACTACTACTACTACTTTAACTGCTACAACTTCTACTACTTTAAGTAATACTACTACTACTTTTAACTACTCCCACTACTACTACTACCACTTTATCTATCTACTGCTAACACTACTGCTACTTAAACTACTACTACTAAAACTACTTTAACTACTTCTTCTACTGTACTAACTTCTCCTACAACTACTTTTTACTACTACTACTACTACTTTAACTCCTAATACTACTACTGCTACTTTAACTACTTCTACTACTACTAATACCACTTTATCTACTGCTACCACTACTGGTACTTTAACTACTACTACTAAAACTACTTTAATTACTTCTACTACTGTACCAACTTCTACTACAACTACTTTTTACTACTACTACTACTTTAACTCCTAATACTACTACAACTACTTTAACTACTTCAACTACTACTACTTTAACTACTACTATTATTACTACTTTAATTACTACTACTGCTACTACTTCAACTTCTTCTACTTCTAATTTTACTATTACTACTACTTTAACTACAACTACTACTACTACTCCTATTACTACTATTACTACTACTACTACTACAACAACTACTACTACTACTTTAACTAATACTACTTATACTTTCACTCCTACTACTTTAACTGCTACGACTATTCCTACTTTAACTGCTACTACTACTGCTACTTTAACTACTACTACTACTACTACTACTACAACTTTAACTACTACTTCTACTTTAACTGCTAATACTACTTCTTTAACAACTACTACTTCTACTTTAACTACTTCTACTTCTACTTTAAATACTACTTCTACTTCTATAACTACTACTACTACTACATTTACTACTTTAACTACTACTTTAACTACTACTTCTACTACCATTACTACTGCTTTAACTACTACTACTTCTTTAACTACTACTGTAACTACTACTTCAACTACTACTTTAACTACTACTACAACTACTTTAACTACTACTGCTCCTTTAACTTCTACTTCTACTAATTTAACTACTACTACTAATACTGCTTTAGCTATTACTACTACTTTAACTACTACAACTACTTTAAATACTACTACTACTACTTTTACGACTACTACTGTAATCGCTACTACTACTTCTGTAACAACTACTACTACTTCTACTTTTAATACTACTTCTACTTCTTTAACTACAACTACTACTACGTCTACTACCATTACTACTACTTTAACTACTACTACTTCTTTAACTACTTCTTCAACTACTAATTCAACTCCTACTTTAACTACTACTACAACTACTTTAACAACTACTGCTCCTTTAACTTCTACTACTACTACTACTTCTTTACCTGCTACTACTTCTACTACTACTACTTTTACTCCTTCTATCACTACTACTTTAAATTCTACTACTACTAGTATATTAACATATACTACTACTACTACTACTACTACTACTACTACTTTAACTAGTTCTGCTAATACTACTACTACTTTAACTACTTCTGCTACTATAAAAACTTCTTCTACAGCTACTACTTCTTTAACTACTTCTGCAACTGTAACAACTTCTGCTACAACTACTTTGTACTACTACTACTACTACTACTACTACTACTACTTTAACTTCTACTACTTTACCTACTTCAACTACTACTACTTTAACTACTACTACTATAACTACTTTAACTACTACTGCTACTACTTTAACTTCTACTACTACTACTACTACTACTACTTATTTCTTTACCTACCGTCAACACTGTAAAGGTTATTTTGGAGACGTAGAAGTAGAAGTAGTTAAAGTAGTAGTAGCTAAAGTAGTAGTTAAAGTAGTTAAAGTAGTAGTAGGAGAAGAAGTGGTAGTAGTTAAAGTAGTATTAGTAGTAGTAGTTAGAAGTAGTAGTAGTAGTTACAGTAGTAGTAGTAGTAGTAGACGTTAAAGAAGTAGTAGTAGTTAAAGTGTTTAACTGCTACTACTACTACTACCACTTCTACTACTACTACTACTTTAACTACTACTGCTACTTCAACTTGAACTACTACTACGTTAACTTCTACTTTTACTACTTCTACTACTACTTTAACTACTACTTCTACTTTAACAACTTCTGCAACTACTTCTACAACTTTAACTACTACTACTATTACTACTTCAACTACCATTACTTTAACTACTACTACTACTTTAACTACTACTACTTCTTTAACGTCTACTACTACTAATACTACTTTAACTACTACCACTTCTTCTCCTACTACTACTTTATCTACTTTAACTACTACTTTAGCTACTACTACTTTAACTACTTCTACTTTAATTACTTCTATTTCTTTAACTACTACTATTACTACTTTAATACTACTAATACTACTACTACTTTACTACTACACGGCCCCCGCCCATAGGGTTTTGAAGAAATATATGGGCTGCATGATGCTTCCACGCAGAGCTGAAACCGGCCCGCACACTAGTACTACTGCTACTTCTACTTGAACTACTACTACGTTAACTTCTACTTTTACTACTTCTACTACTACTTTAACTACTACTTCTACTTTAACAACTTCTGCAACTACTTCTACAACTTTAACAACTACTACTATTACTACTTCAACTACCATTACTTTAACTACTACTATTACTTTAACTACTACTACTTCTTTAACGTCTACTACTACTACTACTACTGTAACTACTACTACTACTTCTAACTACTACTACTAATACTACTTTAACTACTACCACTTCTTCTCCTACTACTACTTTAACTACTTTAACTACTACTTTAGCTACTACTACTTTAACTACTTCTACTTCTACGTCTCCAAAATAACCTTTACAGTGTTGACGGGGACGTTAAACCTCAAATCAAACGAAAACTTTACTACTACTACTACTACTACTACTACTACTACTACTTTAACTGCCACTACTACTACTACTTTAACTGCTACTGCTACTACTACTTCGACTACTACTACGTTAAACCTCAAATCAAACAAAACCTCCTACTACTACTACTGCTTTAACTGCTACTTTAACTACTACTGCTATCTACTACAACTACTACTTAACTACTACTTCTTTAACTACTTCTACTACGTTAACTACTAGTACTGCTACTTTAACTACTACTACTACTACTACTATTACTACTTTAATTACTACTCCGACTACTTTATCTACTACTACTTACTACTTTAATTACTATTTTTTGTGCTGCAGAAATGTATGTCAGCTAGAAGGCTACATGATTTCAGTTCTATGTCCTTCAATAATATTATTTCCCCTTTAAAAGTGTCGACCTTTATTTTATTGTGCTGTGTGTTAGCTGGAAGGCGGCAGATATACATTTCTACGCCCTCCAAAAATATTAATTTCCCCTGCACAAAGTAACGACCTTTATTTTATTGTGCTGCAGTGCTGTATGTTTGCCAAAAGGTCACATTTTTTCCAGTTCTATGCTCTTCAAGAATATCAATACCAACTACACAAAGTGATTTATTGAACTGCAGTACTGTATGTAGACTAGAAGGCTCCAATATTTCAGTTCTTGCCCTTCAAGAATGTTAATTCACCTTCACAAAGTGTCGACCTTTATTTTGTTGTGCTGTAGTGTTGTGTGTTAGCTGGAAGGCTGCATGAATACAGTTCTCCGCCCTTCAAGAATATTAATTTCCCCTGCACAAAGTGACGACCTTTATTTTATTGTGCTGCAGTGCTGTATGTTTGCCAGAAAGGTTACATTATTTCAGTTCTATGATCTTCAATAATATCAATACCCCCCGCACAAAATGTCGACCTTTATTGTTTTGTGCTGCAGTGCTGTATGTTAGCCAGAAGGCTACATAATTTCAGTGCTTTGCCCTCCAAGAATATTAATTTTTCTGTACAAAGTGCCGACCTTTATTTTTTTTGTGCTGCAGTAATGTATGTTACCTAGAAGGCTACATGATTTCAGTTCTATGCCCTTCAAGATTATTAATTTCCCCTGCACAAAGTGTCGACTTGTATTTGATTGTACTGCAGTACTGAATGTTAACTAGAAGGGAACATGATGTCAGTTCTTTGCCCTTCAAGAATGTTAATTCACTCTTCACAAAGTGTCGACCTCCTCGCTCGGGCCACGTGTGAGACGCCAAGTTCTGCAACGGAAGGTCAGGTGGTTTTTCTCCGGGTACTCCGGTTTTTGCCCACCTCTGATTAACGATCGGCTCGATATGAGTGAAATAATCTTGAAAGGGCCGTAAAACCCAAACCAAAAAAAAAAAAAAAAAAAAAAGTGTCGACCTTTATTTTATTGTGCTGTAGTACTGTGTGATAGCTAGAAGGCTACATGAATATAGTTTTACGCCCTTCAAGAATATTAATTTCCCCTGCACAAAGTGTCGACCTTTATTTTATTGTGCTGCAGTATAGTATGGTAGCTAGAAGGCTACATGATTTCAGTTCTATGCCCTTCAAGAATATTAATTTTCCCTGCACAAAGTGTCGACATGTATTTTATTGTACTGCAGTATTGTATGTAAGCTAGAGGGTACATCATTTCAGTTCTTTGGCCTTCAAGAATGTTAATTCCCCATGCACTAAGTGTTTACCTTTATTTCATTGCGCTGCAGTGCTGTATGTTTGCCAGAAGGCTGCATGAATACAGTTCGACGCCCTTCAAGGACATTAATTTCCCCTTCACAAAGTGTTGACCTTTATTTTATTGTGTTGCAGTACTGTCTGTAAGCTAGAAGGCTACAAAATTTCAGTTCAATGCCCTTCAAGAATATTAATTTCCCCTTCACACAGTGTCGACTTTTATTTTATTGTTCTGCAGTGCTTTGTTAGCTAGAAGGCTACATGATTTCAGTTCTATGTCCTTCAATAATATTAATATCCCCATGATAACCAAAAGGCTACATGATTTCAGTTCTTTGCCCTCCAAGAATATTAATTTCACCTGCCCTGCACAAAGTGTCGACCTCTATTAGCTAGAAGGATACAGGATTTCAATTCTATGCCCTTCAAGAATATTAATTTCCCCTGACCAAAGTGTCGACATTTATTTTATTGTACTACAGTACTGAATGTTAGCTAGAAGGCTACATTATTTCAGTTCAATGCCCTTCAAGAATATTAATTTCCCCTTCACACAGTGTCGACTTTTATTTTATTGTTCTGCAGTGCTTTGTTAGCTAGAAGGCTACATGATTTCAGTTCTATGTCCTTCAATAATATTAATACCCCCATGATAACCAAAAGGCTACATAATTTAGGTTCTTTGCCCTCCAAGAATATTAATTTCACCTGCCCTGCACAAAGTGTCGACCTCTATTAGCTAGAATGATACAGGATTTCAATTCTATGCCCTTCAAAAATATTAATACTCCCTGCACAAAGTGTCGACTTTTATTGAATGGTCCGCCCCCGCCCATAGGGGCTTGAAGAAATATATGGGCTGCATGATGCTTCCACGCAGAGCTGAATCCGTCCCGCACACTAGTACTGGTAAACCGCTTGGAGGATCTAAGCCTGTCCAGGAACCGCGGTGCGAGGCGGACCGTCCATGCTAATAAACCCTATTGGTTTCATTGGGCGACAGGGCTTGAGATGTCATTTCATCTCGATGCCGGGTAAAAGTCCCACAAAATTGGAAGCAACGTCTCCAAAATGACCTTTACAGTGTTGACGGGGACGTTAAACCTCAAATCAAACAAATTTATTGAATGGTGCTGGAAGGCTGTATGATAGCCAAAATGCTACATGATTTCAGTTCTTTTCCCTCCAAGAATATTATATATAGCCCCCCGCCTATAGGGGCTTGAAGAAATATATGGGCTCCATGATGCTTCCACGCAGAGCTGAATCCGGCCCGCACACTAGTACTGGTAAACCTCTTAGAGGATCTAAGCCTGTCCAGAAACCGCAGTGCGAGGCGGACCGTCCATGCTAATAAATCCTATTGGTTTCATTGAGCGACAGGGCTTGAGAAGTCATTTCATCTCGATGTCGGGTAAAAGTCCCACAAAATTGGAAGCAACGTCTCCAAAATGACCTTTACAGTGTTGCCGGGGACGTTAAACCTCAAATCAAAGAAAAATCCAAGAATATTAATTGCCCCTTCTCAAAGTGTCGATCTTTATTTTATTGTGCTGTAGTACTGTATGTTAGCTAGAAGGCTACAAAATTTCAGTTCTATGCCCTTCAAGAACATTAATTTCCCCTTCACAAAGTGTCGACCTTTATTGTATCGTGCTGTAGTGCCGTGCGTTAGCTGAAAGGCTACATTAATACAGTGCGACCTTTATTTTATTGTGCTGCAGTGCTGTATGTTTGCCAGAAGGTTACATTATTTCAGTTTTATGCCCTTCAAGATTATCAATACCCCCTGCACAAAGTGTCGACCTTTATTGCATTGTGCTGCAGGACTGTATGTAAGACAGAAGGTTACATGGTTTTAGTTCTTTGACCTCAAAGAATATTAATTTCCCCTGCACAAAGTGTCGACCTTTATTTTTTGTGCTGCAAAAATGTGTGTTAGCTAGAAGGCTACATGATTTCAGCTCTGTGCCCTTCAAGAATATTAATTTCTCCTGCACAAAGTGTCGACATATATATTATTGTACTGCAGTACGCTATGTTAGCTAGAAGGGTACATGATTTTATATTGTGTGGCAGTACTACACGGCTACATGATATCAGTTCTATGCCCTTCAAGAAAATTAGTATCCCCTGCACAATGTGTCGACTTTTATTTTATTATGCTGCAGAAATGTGTGTTAGCTAGAAGGCTACTTGATTTCAGCTTTGTGCCCTTCAAGAATATTAATTTCTCCTGCACAAAGTGTCGACATATATATTATTGCACTGCAGTACTGTACATAGGGGCTTGAAGAAATATATGGGCTGCACGATGCTTCCACGCAGAGCTGAATCCGGCCCGCACACTAATAGTGGTAAACCGCTTAGAGGATCTAAGCCTGTCCAGGAACCGCGGTGCGAGGCGGACCGTCCATGCTAATAAACCCTATTGGTTTCATTGGGCGACAGGGCTTGAGATGTCATTTCATCTCAATGTCGGGTAAAAGTCCAACAAAATTGGAAGCAACGTCTCCAAAATGACCTTTACAGTGTTGACGGGGACGTTAAACCTCAAATCAAACAAACAAAACTGCAGTACTGTACGTTAGCTAGAAAGGTACATGATTTTATATTGTGCGGCAGTAATGTATGTTAGCTAGAAGGCTAGAAAGCTACATTATTTCAGTTCTACGCCCATCAAGAATATTCATTTCCCCTGCGCAAAATATCAACTTTTATTTTATTATGTTGTAGTGCTGTATGTAAGCCAGAAGACTACATTATTTCAGTTCAATGCCCTTCAAGAAATATTAATTTCACCTGCACAAAATGAACACCTTTATTTTACTGTGCTCAGTGCTGTATGTTAGATAGCCGGCTACAAGATTTCAGTTCTATGACCTCAAGAGTATTAATTTTCTCTACACAAAATGTCGACATTTTAAGGCAACATTATTTCAGTTCTATGCCCATCAACGATATTAACCCCCTCCCCCTTCACAAATTGTCGACCTTTATTTTATTGTGCTGCAGTGCAGTATGTTAGCCAGAAGGCTACATGATTTCAGTTCTATGCCCTTCAAGAATGTCAATTAACCCTGCTCAAAGTGTTTAACTTTATTTTATTGCGCTGAAGTGTTTGCAGAAGGCTGCATAAATACAGAATATTAATTTCCCCTTCCAAAAGTGTCGAAATATATATTATTGTACTGCAGTACTGTATGTTAGCTAGAAGGGTACAAGTTTTCAGTTCTACGCCTTTCAAGAATGCCAATTAACCCTGCTCAAAGTGTTTAACTTTTTTTAATGCGCTGAAGTGCTGTTTGTTTGCAGAAGGCTGCATAAATACAGAATATTAATTTCCCCTTCCAAAAGTGTCGACCTTTATTTTATTGTGCTGCAGTAATGTATGTTAGCGAGAAGGCTACAATATTTTAGTTCTATACCCTTCAAGAATATTAATTTTCCCTTCACAAAGTGTCGACTGTAGTGCTGTGTATGGCTGGAAGCTTCCATGAATACAGTTCTAGGCCTTTCATGATTATTCATTTCCCCTGCACAAAGTGTCGACCTTTATTTTATTGTCCGCCAGTGCTGCATGTTTGTTTGCCAGAAGGTTACACTATTTCAGTTCTATGCCCTTCAAGAATATTAATTGCCCCCTGCACAAAGTGTCGACATGTATATTATTGTACTGCAGTACTGTATGTTAGCTTGAAGGGTACATGATTTCAGTTCTTTGCCCTTCAAGAATGTCAATTCCCCCTGCACAAAGGGTTTACTTTTATTTTATTGCGCTGCAGTGATGTATGTTTTGCCAGACGGCTGCATTAATACAGTTCTACGCCCTTCAAGCATATAATTTTCCCCTTCCCAAAGTGTCGACCTTTATTTTATTGTGCTGCAGTACTGTATGTTAGCTAGAAGGCTCCAAGATTTCAGTTCTATACTCTGTAAGAATATTGATTTCCCCTTCACAAAGTGTCGACGTTTATTTTGTTGTGCTGTAGTGCTGTGTGTAAGCTGGAAGGCCACATGAATACAGTTCAGATCTACGCCCTTCAAGAATTTTAATTTCCCCTGCACAAAGTGTCGACCTTTATTTTATTGTGCGTTATATTTGCCAGAAGGCTACATTATTTCAGTTTTATACCCTTCAAGAATATTAATACCCGCTGCACAAAGTATCGACCTTTATTACATTGCAATGCTATATTTCAGTCAGAAGGGTACATGATTTTAGTTCTATGCCCTCCAAGAATATTAATTTTCCTGAACAAAGTGTCGACCTTTATTTTATTGTGCTGCAGTAAAGTATGTTAGCTAGAAGGCTACATGATTTCAGTTCTATTCCCTTCAAGAATATTAATTTCCCCTGCACAAAGTATCGACATGTATTTGATTGTACTGCAGTACTTATGTTAGCTAGAAAGGTACATCATTTCAGTTCTTTGGCCTTCAAGAATGTTAATTCCCCCTGCACAAAGTGTTTACCTTTATTTTATTGCGCTGCAGTGCTGCATGTTTGCCAGAAGGCTGAATGAATACAGTTCTACGCCCTTCAAGAATATTAATTTCCCATTCACAAAGTGTCGATCTTTATTTTATTGTGCTGCAGTACTGTATGTAAGATAGAAGGCTACAAGATTTCAGTTCTATGCCCTTCAAGAATATTTAATTTTCCCTTCACAAAGTGTCGACTTTTATTTTATTGTGCTGTGCGTTAGCTGGAAGGCTATATGAGTACAGTTCTACGCCCTTCAAGAAACTAAATTTCACCTGCACAAAGTGTCTACCTTCATATATTGTGCTGCAGTACTGTATGTCAGCAAGAAGGCAACATTTTTTTCAGTTGTATGCCCTTCAAGAATATTTGTTTCCCCTGCACAAATTATCGACCTTCCTTTTATTGTGCTGCAGTACTGTATGTAAGCTAGAAGGCTTCACAATTTCAGTTGTATGCCCTTCAAGAATATTTATTAGCCCTGCATAAAGTGTCAACCTTTATTTTATTGTGCTGCAGTGCTGTGTTAGCTTAAAGGCTATATGATTTCAGTTCTATGTCCTTCAATAATATTAATTTCCTATGCACAAAGTGTCGACCTTTATTTTATTGTGCAGCAGTACGGAATGTTAGCTAGAAGGCAACATTTTTTCAGTTGTATGCCCTTCAAGAATATTTGTTTCCCCTGCACAAATTATCGACCTTCCTTTTATTGTGCTGCAGTACTGTATGTAAGCTAGAGGCTTCACAATTTCAGTTTTATGCCCTTCAAGAATATTTATTAGCCCTGCACAAAGTGTCAACCTTTATTTTATTGTGCTGCAGTGCTGTGTTAGCTTAAAGGCTACATGATTTCAGTTCTATGTCCTTCAATAATATTAATTTCCTATGCACAAAGTGTCGACCTTTATTTTATTGTGCAGCAGTATGGAATGTTAGCTAGAAGGCTACACGATTTCTGTTTTATGCCCTTCAAGGATATTTATTTCCCCTGCACAAATTAATAACCTTTCTTTTATTGTGCTGCAGTACGGTATGTTAGTTAGCAGGCTACACGATTTCAGTTGTATGCCCTTCAAGAATATTAATTAGCCCTGCACAAAGTGTCGACCTTTATTTTATTGTGCTGCAGTGCTGTGTTAGCTAGAAGGCTATATGATTTCAGTTCTATGCCCTTCAATAATACTAATTTCCCAAGCACAAAGTGTCAACCTTTATTTTATTGTGCAGCAGTCCTGAATGTTAGCTAGAGAGCTACATGATTTCAGTTCTATGCACTTCAAGAATATTAATTCCCCCTGCACAAAATGTGGACCTTTATTTTATTTTGCTGCAGTGGTGTATGTTTTGCCAGAAGGTTGCATGAATACAGTTATACGCCCTTCAAGTATAATAATTTCCCCTTCCCAAAGTGTCGATTTTGCCAGGTTCTACATTATTTCAGTTCTAATAATACCCTCTGTACAAAGTGTCGACCTTTACCTTTATTCCATTGCGCTGCAGTGCTGTATGTTTGCCAGAAGGTTGCTTGAATACAGTTTTATGCCCTCCAAGAATATTAATTTCCCCTTCACAAATAGTCGACCTTTATTGTGTATTGTGTTGCAGTGCTGTATGTTAGCCAGAGGGCTACATGATTTGCACTCCAAGAATGTTAATTTCCCTGTACAAAGTGTCGACCTTAATTTTATTTTGCTGCAGTAATGTATGTTAACTCGAAGTCTACATGTGTTCAGTTCATTGTTTTTTTTTCAGTTCTATGCCCTCCACGAATATTAAAACCCCTGCACAAAGTGTCGACCTTTATTGTATATAGCTGCAGTGCTGTATGTTAACCAAATGGCTACATGATTTCAGTCCTATGCCCTTCAAGAATTTTAATTCCCCCTGCACAAAGTGTCGACTTGTATTTTATTGTACTGCAAGTCTGTATGTTAACTAGAAGGGTACATGATTTCAGTTCTTTGCCCTCAAGAATGTTAATTCCCCCTGTACAAAGTGTTTACCTTTATATTCTTGCCCTGCAGTGCTGTATGTTTTGCCGGAAGCTGCTTGAATACAGTTCTATGCCCTTCAAGAATATTAATTTCCCCTTCACAAAGTGTCGACCTTTATTTTATTATGCTGCAGTACTGTATGTTAGCTAAAAGGCTACCAGATTTCACTTCAATGCCCTTCAAGAATATTATGTACCCTTCACAAAGTGTTGACCTTTGTTGTATTGTGCTGTAGTGCTGTGTGTTAGCTGGAAGGCTGCATAAATAAGTGTCGATCTTTATTTTGTTGTGCTGCAGTACTGTATGTTAGCTAGAAGGCTACAAGATTTCAGTTCTATGCTCTACAATAATATTATTTTCCCCATCACAAAGTGTCGACCTTTATTTTATTGTGCTGCAGTGCTGTGTGTTAGCTGGAAGGCTACATGAATTCAGTTCTACGCCCTTCAAGAATATTAATTTCCCCTGCACAAAGTGTCGACCTTTATATTATTGCGCTGCAGTGCTGTATGTTCGACAGAAGGCTACATTATTTTAGTTCTATGCCCTCCAAGAATATTAATTTTCCTGTACAAAATGTCGACCTTTATTTTATTATGCAGCAGTACTGAATGTTAGCTAGAAAGCTACATGATTTCAGTTCTATGCCCTTCAAGAATATTCATTTCCCCTGCGCAAAATAGCGACCTTTATTTTATTGTGCTGCAGTGCTGTATGTTAGCCAGAAGTCTACATTATTTCAGGCCTGTGCCCTTCAAGAACATTAATTGCACATGCACAAAATGAACACCTTTATTTTACTGTGCTCAGTACTGCATGTTAGTTAGCCGGCTACAAGATTTCAGTTCTATGCCCTCAAGAGTATTAATTTTCTCTGCACAAAGTGTCGACATTCGTTTTTTGTTCTGCAGCACTGTGTGTTAGCTAGAAGACTACATGATTTCGGTTCTATGTCCGTTAAGAATATTAATTTCCCCAGCACAAAGTGTCGACATTTATTTTATATTGTACTGTAGAACTGTATGTTATCTAGAAGACTACATTATTTCAGTTCTATGCTCTTCAAGGATATTAATCCCCACTGCATTCGCCCCCGCCCATAGGGGCTTGAAGAAATATATGTGCTGCATGATGCTTCCACGCAGAGCTGAATCTGGCCCGCACACCAGTACTGGTAAACCGTTTAGAGGATCTAAGCCTGTCCAGGAACCGCGGTGCGAGGCGGACCGTCCATGCTAATAAACCCTATTTGTTTCATTGGGCGACAGGGCTTGAAATGTCTTTTCATCTCAATGTCGGGTAAAAGTCCTACACAATTGGAAGCAACGTCTCCAAAATGACCTTTACAGTGTTGACGGGGACGTTAAACCTCAAATCAAACAAACAAACAAAATCCCCACTGCACAAAAATCGACCTTTATTTAATTTTGCTGCAGTGGTGTATGTTTTGCCAGAAGGTTGCATGAATACAGTTATACGCCCTTCAAGTATAATAATTTCCCCTTCCCAAAGTGTCGATTTTGTCAGAAGTCTACATTATTTCAGTTCTAATATAACCCTCTGCACAAAGTTTCGACTTTTACCTTTGTTCTATTGCGCTGCAGTGCTGTATGTTTGCCAGAAGGTTGCATGAATACAGTTCTATGCCCTTCAAGAATATTAATTTCCCCTTTACAAATAGTCGACCTTTATTGTGTATTGTGCTGCAGTGCTGCATGTTAGCCAGAGGCTACAAGATTTCAATTCTATGCCCTACAAGAATATCAATTTCCCCTTCACAAAGTGTCGACCTTTATTTTATTGTGCTGCAGTGCTGTGTGTTAGCTGGAAGGCTACATGAATTCAGTTCTACGCCCTTCAAGAATATTAATTTCCCCTGCACAAAGTGTCGACCTTTATATTATTTCGCTGCAGTGCTGTATGTTCGACAGAATGCTACATTATTTTAGTTTATGCCTCTCAGAATATTAGTTTTCCTGTACAAAGTGTCGACCTTTATTTTATTATGCAGCAGTACTGAATGTTAGCTAGATAGCTACATGATTTCAGTTCTATGCCCTTCAAGAATATTCATTTCCCCTGCGCAAAATATCGACCTTTATTTTATTGTGCTGCAGTGCTGTATGTTAGCCAGAAGACTACATTATTTCAGGTCTGTGCCCTTCAAGAACATTAATTTCACATGCACAAAATGAACACCTTTATTTTACTGTGCTCAGAACTGCATGTTAGCTGGCCGGCTACAAGATTTCAGTTCTATGCCCTCAATGGTATTAATTTTCTCTGCACAAAGAATCGACATTTTTTGTTGTTCTACAGTACTGTGTGTTAGCTAGAAGGCTACATGATTTCGGTTCTATGTCCTTTAAGAATATTAATTTCCCCAGCACAAAGTGTCGACATTTATTTTCTATTGTACTGTAGAACTGTAAGTTAGCTGGAAGGCTACATTATTTCAGTTCTATGTTCTTCAAGGATATTAATCCCCACTGCACAAAAATCGACCTTTATTTTATTGTGCTGCACTTCAGTATGTTAGCCAGAAGGCTACATGATTTAAGTTCTATGCTCTTCAAGAATTTTAATTTCCCCTGTACAAAGTGTCGAACTTTATTTTATGGTGCAGTATTGTGTGTTAGCTAGAAGGCTACATGATTTCAGTTCTATGCCCTCCAAGAATATTAATTCCCCCTACACAAAGTGTCGACTTGTATTTTATTGTACTGCAGGACTGTATGTTAACTAGACGGGTACATGATTTCAGTTCTTTGCCCTTCAAGAATGTTAATTCCCCCAGTACAAAGTGTTTACCTTTATTTTATTGCGCTGCAGTGATGTATGTTTGCCGGAAGGCTGCATGAATACAGTTCTACGCCCTTCAAGAATATTAATTTCCCCTTCACAAAGTTTCGACCTTTATTTTATTATGCTGCAGTACTGTATGTTAGCTAGAAGGCTACAAGATTTCAGTTCTATGCCCTTCAAGAATAGTATTTCCCCTTCACAAAGTGTCGACTTTTATCTTATTGTGCTGTAGTGCTGTGTGTTAGCTGGAAGGCTGCATGAATACATTTCTACGCCCTTCAAGAATAACACTTTCCCCTGCAAAAAGTGTCTACCTTTATTTTTTTGTGCTGCAGAAATGTGTGTTAGCTAGAAGGCTACATGATTTCAGTTCTATGCCCTTCAAGAATATTAATTTCCCCTTCCCAAAGTGTAGACCTTTATTTTGTTGTGCTGCAGTACTGTATATTAGCTAGAAGGCTACAACATTTCAGTTCTATGCCCTTCAAGAATATTAATTTCCCCTTCACAAAGTGTCGACCTTTATTTTATTGTGCTGTAGTGCTGTGTGTTAGCTGGAAGGCTACATGAATTCAGTTCTACGCCTTTCAAGAATATTAATTTCCCCTGGACAAAGTGTCGACCTTCATTTTATTGTGCTGCAGTGCTGTATGTTTGCCAGAAGGCTACATTATTTCAGTTCTATGCCCTCCAAGAATATTAATTGTCCTGCACAAAGTGTCGACCTTTATTTTATTGTGCAGCAGTACTGAATGTTAGCTAGAAAGCTACATGATTTCAGTTCTACGCCCTTCAA
Organism: Lucinisca nassula; assembly: GCA_963580285.1. Classification (NCBI taxonomy): domain Eukaryota; kingdom Metazoa; phylum Mollusca; class Bivalvia; order Lucinida; family Lucinidae; genus Lucinisca; species Lucinisca nassula. Next base: position 67,062,137 of record OY757011.1, on the reverse strand, counting down.
GAATATTCATTTCCCCTGCGCAAAATATCAACTTTTATTTTATTGTGTTGTAGTGCTGTATGTTAGCCAGAAGACTACATTATTTCAGTGCTATGCCCTTCATGAAATATTAATTTCACCTGCACAAAATGAACACCTTTATTTTACTGTGCTCAGTACTGTATGCTAGATAGCCGGCTACAAGATTTCAGTTCTATGCCCTCAAGAGTATTAATTTTCTCTACACAAAATGTCGACATTTTAAGGCAACATTATTTCAGTTCTATGCCCTGCAACGGTATTAACCCCCTCCCCTTTTCACAAATTGTCGATCTTTATTTTATTGTGCTGCAGTGCAGTATGTTAGCCAGAAGGCTACATGATTTAAGTTCTATGCCCTCCAAGAATATTAATTTCCCCTGTACAAAGTATCGACCTTTATTTTATTGTGCTGCAGTAATGTATGTTAGCTAGAAGGCTGCATGATTTCAGTTCTATGTCCTCCAAGAATATTAATTTCCCCTGCACAAAGTGTCGACTTGTATTATGTTGTACTGCAGTACTGTATGTTAACTAGAAGGGTACATGATTTCAGTTCTCTTCCCTTCAAGAATGTTAATTCCCCCTTCACAAAGTGTCGACCTTTATTTTGTTGTGCTGTAGTGCTGTGGGTTAGCTGGAAGGCTGCATGAATACAGTTCTACGCCCTTCAAGAATATTAATTTCCCCTGCACAAAGTGACGACCTTTATTTTATTGTGCTGCAGTGCTGTATGTTTGCCAGAAGGTTACATTATTTCAGTTCTATGCTCTTTAAGAATATCAATACCCCCTGCACAAAGTGTCGACCTTTATTGTATTGTGCTGCAGTGCTGTATGTTAGCCAGAAGGCTACATAATTTCAGTTCTTTGCCCTCCAAGAATATTAATTTTCCTGTACAAAGTGCCGACCTTTAGTTTTTGTGCTGCAGTAAAGTATGTTAGCCAGAAGGCTACATGATTTAAGTTCTATGCCCTTCAAGAATATTAATTTCCCTGTACACAGAGTCGACCTTTATTTTATTGTGCTGCAGTAATGTATGTTAGCTAGAAGGATACATGATTTCAGTTCTATGCCCTTAATTTCCCCCGTCATAATGTCTCGGCCTTTATTTTATTGTTCTGCAGTACTGAATGTTTGCCAGAGGGCGACAGTATTTCAGTTCTATGCCCTTCAAGAATTTTAATTTCCCCTGCACAAAGTGTCTACCTTTATTTTATTGTGCTGCAGTAATGTATGTGAGCTAGAAGGCTACATGATTTCAGTTCTATGCCCTTAATGTCCCCCGTGACAAGGTGTCGGCCTTTATTTTATTGTCCTGCAGTACTGAATGTTTGCCAGAGGGCTACATTATTTCAGTTCTATGCCCTTCAAGAATTAATTCCCCCTGCACAAAGTGTCGACCTTTATTTTATTGTGCTGCAGTGCTCTATGTTAGCTAGAAGGCTACATGGAAATAGTCCTACGCCCTTCAAGAATATTATTTTCCCCTACACATATGTTCGACCTTTATTTTATGTTGCTGCAGTACTGCTAGTAGGCAACATTATATAAGTTCTGTGCCCCTCAAGAATATTAATTTCCCTTGCACAAAGTGTTGGCATTCATTGTATTGTGCTGCAGTACGGTATGTTGGCTGGAAGGCTACATGATTTCAGTTATATGTCATACAAGAATATTAATTTTCCCTGCACGAAGTATTTTTTTTTTTTTTTTTTGGGGGGGGGGGGGTTACGGCCCTTTCAAGATTATTTCACTCAGATCGAGCCGATCGTTAATCATAGGTGGGCGAAAACCGAAGTACCCGGAGGAAAACCACCTGACCTTCCGTTGCAGAACTTGGCGTCTCACACGTGGTCCGAGCGAGGCTCGAACCTACGGCGGTGAGAGACCTAATGATCAAGAGTCAGCGCTCTTATCCACTAGGCCACGGGGGGCCGTAATACTGCAGTACTGTATGTTAGCTAGAAGGCTACATGATTTCAGTTCTATACCCGTCAAGAATATCAATTCCCCCTGCACAAAGTTTTGACCTTTATTTTATTCTGCTGCAGTGCTGCATGTTTAGCAGAAGGCTACAGAAGGCTACATTATTTCAGTTCTATGCCCTTCAAGAATGTTAATTCGCCCCCCCCCCCCCCTGCACAAAGTGTCGACCTTTATTTTATTGTGCTGCAGTGCTGTATGTTAGCCAGAAGGCTACATGATTTCAGTTCTATGTCCTAATTTTCCCCTTGCACAAGGTGTTGATTTTGTTTATTGTGCTGCAGTACTGTATGTTAGCTAGAAGGCTACAAGATTTAAGTTATATACCCTTTAAGAATATTAATTCCCCCTTCACAAAGTGGCGACCTTTATTTTATTGTGCTAAGTGCTGTGTGTAAGCTGGAAGGTCATATGAATACAATTCAGATCTACGCCCTTCAAGAATTTTAATTTCCCCTACACAAAGTGTCGACCTTTATTTTATTATGCTGTATGTTTGTCAGAAGGCTACATTATTTAAGTTCTACGAGGGTAGGCTGAAAAGTTCTGAGCCTGACCAAGAAGCAGGCATTGAACAGCCTTGGAATTTTGTATTAATTAAATCAAAACCTTTGTTACTTGATTTGACTCAAATGAGTTCAAGTTTACCTGCAATAACGTAGAAATTCTAGACTTTGAAAATTGATACTAGCACGTTTTTGAAAAAATGGACAAAATCTGGCATCGTGGTGTCACCAAGTACCTCCATAAAAAGGGGTTACCTCCTAAGGACATTCATGCCGATATGGTTGCTACATTAGGGGATAATGCTCCTTCGTATGCAACCGTGAAAAGGTGGGCAGCAAATTTTAAGATTGAAGATGATGACCGGTGTGGACGACCAACAACGGCAACAACTGAAGAAACCATCAGCCAAGTGCACAGGGCCGTGATGGATGCCAGGCGTTTAACTGTGAATCAGTTAGCTAACACTGTTGGCATCTCCCGTGAACGAGTAGAGAACATTCTACACAGTGAATTAGGAATGTCGAAGGTTTCCGCCAGATGGGCTTTTGACGCCTGACCAAAGTTGACCAGACTGAACCTGTCACAAGCCAACTTGACCATTTTTGAAGCAGACCAAGATGGCTTTCTTGGCCGTTTTGTCACTCAGGATGAGTTTTGGGTTCATCACTTTGAGCCAGAGACCAAAAGACAATCCATGCAATGGAAGCACCCTGGCTCACCTCCTTCAAAGAAGGCAAAGGTCATCTCCTCTGCAGGGAAGGTGATGGCATCAGTGTTCTGGGATGCCAGGGGATAATATTCATAGATTACCTTCAAAAGGGCAGAACAATTATAGGAGGTTTTATGCAGAACTGCTAAAACAATTGCGAAAAGCACCTGCTCTTAAATCTGTTGTCACAATGGCTGCTGTGCATGACTGTGGCTTCACACTTGTCGATCACCCTCGGTATTCACCTGATCTAGCTCCATCAGATTTCCTGTTTCCAAACATGCAAAGGCACTTGGCTGGGCAGCATTATAGGTCAGACGAGGAGGTGATAGCTGCTGTGGAGGAGTTTATCAGGGACCAAGATGAGACCTTCTATACCACTGAGATCCAAGGACTTTAGCATCGCCGGAGGAAGTGTGTGGAGAGGAAGTGAGACTATCTTGAAAAAAATAAGGCACTTTCAGCATGGACAAACCATTGGATCTTGGTCAGGCTCAGAACTTTTCAGCCTACTCTCGTATACCCTTCAAGAATATTAATACCCCCTGCACAAAGTGTCGACCTTTATTTTATTGCAGTGCTGTTTTTTAGCCAGAAGGGTACATGATTTCAGTTCCATGCCCTCCAAGAATATTAATTTTCCTGTACAAAGTGTCGACCTTTATTTTATTGTGCTGCATTAAAGTATGGTAGCTAGAAGGCTACACGATTTCAGTTCTATGCCCTTCAAGAATATTAATTTACCCTGCTCAAAGTATCTATATGTATTTTATTGTACTGCAATACTGTATGTTAGCTAGAAGGGTACATCATTTCAGTCCTTTGGCCTTCAAGAATGTTAATTCCCCCTGCACAAAGTGTTTACCTTTATTTTATTGCGCTGTAGTGCTGTATGTTTGCCAGAAGGCTGGATGAATACAGTTCTACGCCCTTCAAGAATATTAATTTCCCCCTTCACAAAGTGTCGACCTTTATTTTATTGTGCTGTAGTGTTGTGTGTAAGCTGGAAGGCCACATGAATACAGTTCAGATCTACGCCCTTCAAAAATTTTAATTTGCCCTGCAAAAAGTGTAGACCTTTATTTTAATGTGCTGTATGTTTGCCAGACGGCTACATTATTTCAGTTGTATACCCTTCAAGAATATTAATACTCCCTGCACAAAGTGTCGACCTTTATTTTATTGCAGTGCTGTATTTTAGCCAGAAGGGTACATGATTTCAATTCTATGCCCTGAAAGAATGTTAATTTACCCTGCACAAAGTGTCGACATGTATTTTATTTTACTGTAGTACTTTATGTTAGCTAGAAGAGTACATCATTTCAGTTCTTTGGCCTTCAAGAACGTTAATTCCCCATGCACTGAGTGTTTACCTTTATTTTATTGCGCTGCACTGCTGCATGTTTGCCAGAAGGCTGCATGTATACAGTTCGACGCCCTTCAAGGATATTAATTTCCCCTTCACAAAGTGTCGACCTTTATTTTATTGTGCTGCAGTACTGTATGTAAGCTAGAAGGCTACAAGATTTCAGTTCTATGCCCTTCAAGAATATTTATTTCCACTTCACACAGTGTCGACATTTATTTTATTGTGCTCCAGTGCTCTGTTAGCTAGAAGGCTACATGGGTTCAGTTCTATGTCCTTCAATAATATTAATACCCCCTGCACAAAGTATCGACCTTAATTGTATGGTGCTGCAGAGCTGTATGATAACCAAAAGGCTACATGATTTCAGTTCTTTGCCCTAAAAGAATATTAATTTCACCTGCCTTGCACAAAGTGTCGACCTTTATTAGCTAGAAGGCTACAGGATTTCATTTCTATGCCCTTCAAGAATGTTAATTTTCCCTTCACAAAGTATCGACTGTAGTGCTGTGTATGGCTGGAAGCCTCCATGAATACAGTTCTAGGCCCTTCATGATTATTCATTTCCCCTGCACAAAGTGTCGACCTTTATTTTATTGTCCGCCAGTGCTGCATGTTTGCCAGAAGGTTACACTATTTCAGTTCTATGACCTTCAAGAATATTAATTGCCCTCTGCACAAAATGTCGACATGTATATTATTGTACTGCAGTACTGTATGTTAGCTTGAAGGGTACATGATTTCAGTTCTTTGCCCTTCAAGAATATTAATACCCCCTGCACAAAGTGTCGACCTTTATTAACTGGTGCTGCAGAGCTGTATGATAGCCAAAAGGCTACATGATTTCAGTACTTTCCCCTCCAAGAATATTAATTTCCCCTTCACAAAGTTTCGACCTTTATTTTATTATGCTGCAGTACTATATGTTAGTTAGAAGGCTACAAGATTTCCGTTCTATGACCTTCAAGAACATTAATTTCACCTTCACAAATTGTCGATTTTTTATTTTATTGTGCTGTAGTGCTGTGCGTTAGCTGAGACGCTACGTGGATACAGTTCGGCCTTTATTTTATTGTGCTGCAGTGCTGAATGTTTGCCAGAAGGTTACATTATTTCAGTTCTATGCCCTTCAAGAATATCAATACCCCGTGCACAAAGTGTCGACCTTTATTGCATTGTGATGCAGGACTATGTTAGCCAGAAGGTTACATGGTTTTAGTTCTTTGCCCTCCAAGAATATTAATTTCCCCTGCACAAAGTGTCGACATGTATTTTATTGTGCTGCAGTACTGTATGGTAGCTAGAAGGGTACATGATTTTATATTGTGCGGCAGTACTGTATGTTAGCTAGACGGCTACATGATTTCAGTTCTATGCCCTTCAAGAATATTAATATCCCCTGCACAAAGTGTCGACCTTTTTTTATTGTGCTGCAGTAATGTATGTTAGCTAGAAGGCTAGGTTACATGATTTCAGTTCTATGCCCTTCAAGAATATTAGTTTCTCCTGCACAAAGTGTTGACATATATATTATTGTACTGCAGTACTGTATGTTAGCTAGAAGGGTACATTCTTTCAGTTCTACGCCTTTCCAGAATGTCAATTACCCCTGCACAAAGTGTTTAACTTTATTTTATTGCGCTGAAGTGCTGTATGTTTGCAGAAGGCTGCATGAATACAGAATATTAATTTCCCCTTCCAAAAGTGTCGACCTTTATTATATTGTGCTGCAGTACTGTATGTTAGCTAGAATGCTACACTATTTCAGTTCTATGCCCGTCAAGAATTTTATTATACCCTTCACAAAGTGTCGACTCTTATTTTAATATGCTGTAGCGCTGTGTGTAACTGGAAGCCTACATGAATACAGTTCTACGCCCTTCAAGATTATTCATTTACCCTGCACAAAGTGTCGACCTTTATTTTATTGTCCTGCAGTGCTGTATGTTTGCCACAAGGCTACATTATTTCAGTTCCATGCCCTTAAAGAATATTAATTTCTCCTGCACAAATTGTCGACATGTATATTATTGTACTGCAGTACTGTTTGTTAGCTTGAAGGGTACATGATTTCAGTTCTTTGCCCTTCAAGAATCTCAATTCCCCCTGCACAAAGTGTTAACCTTTATTTTATTGCACTGCAGTGCTATATGTTTGCTAGAAGGCTGCATGAATACAGTTCTACGCCCTTCAAGAACATAATTTTTCCCTTCCCAAAGTGTCGACCTTTATTTTTATTGTGCTGCAGTACTGTATGTTAGCTAGAACGCTACAAGATTTCAGTTCTATGCCCTGTAAGAATATTATTTTTCTCTTCACAAAGTGTCGACCTTTATTTTATTGTGCTGTAGTGCTGTGTGTAAGCTGGAAGGCCACATTAATACAGTTCAGATCTACGCCTTTTAAGAATTTCAATTTCCCCTGCACAAAGTGACGATCTTCATTTTATTGTGCTGTATGTTTGCCAGAAAGCTACATTATTTCAGTTCTATACCCTTCAAGAACATTAATACCCCCTGCACAAAGTGTCGACCTTTATTTCATTGCAGCGCTGCATTTTAGCCAGAAGGGTACATGATTTCAGTTCTATGTCGTTCAAGAATATTAATTTCCCCTGCACAAAGTGTCGACATGCATTTTATTGCATTGCAGAACTGTATGTTAGCTAGAAGGGTACATCATTTCAGTTCTTTGGCCTTCAAGAAAGATATGTCCCCCTGCAAAAAGTGTTTACCTTTATTGTATTGCGCTGCAGTGCTGTATGTTTGCCAGAAGGCTGCATGAATACAGTTCTACGCTCTTCAAGAATATTAATTTTCCCTTCACAAAGTGTCGACCTTTATTGTGTATTGTGCAGCAGTGCTGTATGTTAGCCAGATGGCTTCATAATTTCAGTCCTTTGCCCTCCAAGAATTTTAATCGCCTGTACAAAGTGTCGAGCGTGATAGCTCAGTGGTTAGTGCACTTGCCTCTGATGCTAGAGGTCCCGGGTTCGATCCCCGGCAGCGGCGATAAAATTTCGGTGTCCGAACACGCTCCATTGGCATCATTTGCAGGGATGAATGTCATAAAGTGCACCGTCCTTCGGATCGGGACGTTAACTGGAGGCCCCCCTGTACAGGGAGTACCATCCCCTGTGCAGGTTAAAGATCCCTACCGTAATTACATGATTACTGTGTAGGCTTTCATCCTGCAAAAACCTGGAGTGTATGTAACATACACCTGCGTTAATGGTCAAATGTGACCGACGCAGTATCAGTAGATAGATAGATAGATAGATAGATAGATAGATAGATAGATAGATAGATAGACCTTTCTATTGTGCTGCAGTAATGTATGTTAGCTAGAAGGCTACATGTTTTCAGTTCATTATTTCAGTTCTATGCCCTCCACGAATATGAATAACCCTGCACAAAGTGTCGACCTTTATTGTGTATTGTGCAGCAGTGCTGTATGTTAGCCAGATGGCTACATAATTTTTTTAGTTCTTTGCCCTCCAAGAATATTAATTGTCCTGTACAAAGTGTCGACCTTTTTATTGTGCTGCAGTTATGTATGTTAGCTAGAAGGCTGCATGTTTTCAGTTCATTATTTAAGTTCTATGCCCTCCACGAATATGAATACCCCTGCACAAAGTGTCGACCTTTATTGTATGGTGCTGCAGTGCTGTATGTTAGCCAAAAGGCATCACACGATTTCAGTTCTTAGCCCTCCAAGAATATTAATTTTCCTGTACAAAATGTCGACCTTTATTTTATTGTGCTGCCGTAATGTATGTCAGCCGGAGGGCTACATGATATCAGTTCTATGCCCTTCAAGAATATTAATTTCCCCTGCACAAAGTGTCGACTTGTATTTTATTGTACTGCAGTACTGTATGTTAACTGGAAGGGTACATGATTTCAGTTCTTTGCTCTTCAAGAATGTTAATTCCCCCTGTACAAAGTGTTTACCTTTATTTTATAGTGCTGCAGTGCTGTGTGTTTGCCGGAAGGCTGCATGAATACAGTTCTACGCCCTTCAAGAATATTAATTTCCCTTTCACAAAGTGTCGACCGTTATTTTATTATGCTGCAGTACTGTATATTAGCTAGAAGGCTACAAGGTTTCAGTTCAGTGCCCTTCAAGAATATAATTTCCCATTCACAAAGTGTCGACCTTTATTTTATTGTGCTGTAGTGCTGTGTGTTAGCTGGAAGACTGCATGAATACAGTTCTACGGCCTTCAAGAATATTAATTTCCCTGCACAAAGTGACGACCTTTATTTTATTGTGCTGCAGTGTTGTGTGTTTGCTAGAAGGTAACATTATTTCAGTTCTATGCTCTTCAAGAATATCAATACCCCCTGCACAAAGTGTCGACCTTTACTGTATTGTGCTGTATGTTAGCCAGAAGGCTACATGATTTCAGTTCTTTGCCCTCCAAGAATATTAATTTTCCTGTACAAAGTGCTACAGTAATGTATATTAGCTAGAAGGCTACATGATTTCAGTTCTATGCATTTAAGAATATTAATTTCCCCTGCACAAAGTGTCGACATGTATATTAATGTACTGCAGTACTGTATGTTATTTAGAAGGGTACATGATTATAGTTATTTGCCCTTCAAGAATGTCAATTCCTCCTGCACAAAGTGTTCACCTTTATTTTATTGCGCTGCAGTGCTGTATGTTTGCAGAAGGCTGCATGAATACAGAATATTAATTTCTCCTTCCCAAAAGTGTCGACCTTCATTTTGTTGTGCTGCAGTACTGTATGTTAGCTAGAAGGCCACAAGATTTCAGTTGTATGCCCTTTAAGAATATTAATTTTCCCTTCACAAAGTGTCGACCTTTATTTTATTGTGCAGCAGTTCTCAATGTTAGCTAGAAACCTACATGATTTCAGTTCTATGCCCTTCAAGAATATTCATTTCCCCTGCGCAAAATATCGACCTTTATTTTATTGTGCTGCAGTGCTGTATGTAAGCCAGAAGGCTACATTATTTCAGTTCTATGTCCTTCAAGAATATTAATTTCACCTGCACAACATGAATACATTTATTTTACTTTGCTCAGTACTGTATGTTAGCTAGCCGGCTACAGGGTTTCAATTCTATGCCTTCAAGAGTATTAATTTTCACTGAACAAAGTGTCGACATTTTTTAATTGTTCTGTAGCACTGCGTGTTAGCTACAAGGCTACATGCTTTCGGTTCAATGCCCTTCAAGAATATTAATTTCCCCTGCACAAAGTGTCGACATTTATTTTATATGGTTCTGTAGAACTGTATGTTAGCTAGAAGGCTACATTATTTCAAGTCTATGCCCTTCAAAGATATTAATTCCCCCTGCACAAATTGTCGACCTTTATTTTATTGTGCTGCAGTGCAGTATGTGAGCCAGAATGCTACATGATTTAAGTTCTATGCCCTTCAAGAATATTAATTTCCCCTCTACAAAGTGTCGACTTTTATTTTATTGTGCTGCAGTAATATATGCTAGCTAAGAGGCTACATGATTTCAGTTCTATGCCCTTAATTGCCCCCGTCACAAGGTGTCGACCTTTATTTTATTGTGCTGCAGTACTGAATGTTTGCCAGAGGGCTACATTATTTCAGTTCTATGCCCTTCAAGAATATTAATTCCCCCTGCACAAAGTGTCGACCTTTATTTTATTGTGCTGCAGTGCTCTATGTTAGCTAGAAGGCTACATGAAAATAGTCCTACGCCCTCAAGGATATTATTTTCCCCTACAAAAAGTGTCGACCTTTAATTTATTGTGCTGCAGTACTGCTAGTAGGCTACATTATTTTAGTTCTGTGCCCTTAAAGAATATTAATTTCCCCTGCACAAAGTGTTGACATTTATTTTATTGTACTGCAGTACTGTATGTTGGCTTGAAGGCTACATGATTGCAGTTATATGTCATACAAGAATATTAATTCTCCCTGCACGAAGTCTCAACCATTATTTAATTGTGCTGCAGTACTGTATGTTAGCTAGAAGGCTACATGAATTCAGTTCTTTTCCCTTTAAGAATATTGATCTCCCTTGCACCAATTTTTTACCTTTATTTAAATGTGCTGCAGTACTGTATGTTAGCCAGAAGGCTACATGATTTCAGTTCAACGCCCTTCAAGAACATTAATTTCCCCTACACAAAATGTCGAGTTTTATTTTATTGTGCTGCAGTACTGTATGTTGGCCAGTAGGCTCTATGAGTTTAGCTAAATGCCCTTCAAAATATTAATTTACCCTGCACGAAGTCTCGACATTTACTTTATTGTGCTGTACTACTGTATATAAGCTAGACGGCTACATGATTTCAGTCCTATGCCGCCCCCGCCCATCGGGGCTTAGAAAAATAGATTGGACTTCACGATGCTTCATTGCAGAGCTGATACCGATCGCACATGAGTATTGGTAATCCGCTTATAACGTCTAGGCCTGCCCAGGAAAATTCTGCGAGCCGGCCCGTTGGGCGGCAGGGATCGAGATGGCATTTAATCTCATTGTCGGATTGAAGTCCCACATAATTTGAAGCAACGTCTCCAAAATGACCTAAATAGTTTTGACGGGGACGTTTAACCTCAAATCAAATCAAAACCCTTCAAGAATGTTAATTACCCTGTAGAAAGTGTCGACATTTATATTATTGTGGTGCAGTACGGTATTTGAGCTAGAACGGCTACATGATTTCAGTTCTATGCCCTTCAAAAATATTAATTCCCCCTACTTAAATTGTCTGCCTTTATTTTATAGTGCTGCAGTGCTGTAAGTTAGCCAGAAGACTACATGATTTTAGTTTAATGCCTTTCAAGAATATATATATCCCCTTCACAAAGTGTCGACCTTTATTTAATTGTGCTGCAGTACTGTATGTCAGCCGGAAGGCTAAATGATTTCAGTTCTATGCACTTCTAGAATATTAATTTCCCCTGCACAAAGTGTCGACATGTATATTAATGTACTGCAGTACTGTATGTTATCTAGAAGGGTACATGATTATAGTTCTTTGTCCTTCAAGAATGTCAATTCCCCCTGCACAAAGTGTTTACCTTTATTTTATTGCGCTGCGCTGTTGTATGCTTGCAGAAGGCTGCATGAATACAGAATATTAATTTCTCCTTCCCAAAAGTGTCGACATTCATTTTGTTGTGCTGCAGTGCTGTATGTTAGCTAGAAGGCTACAAGATTTCAGTTCTATGCCCTTCAAGAATATTAATTTCCCCTTCACAAAGTGTCGACCTTTATTTTATTGTGCAGCAGTACTGAATGTTAGCTGGAAAGCTACATGATTTCAGTTCTATGCTCTTCAAGAATATTCATTTCCCCTGCGCAAAATATCGGCCTTTATTTTATTGTGCTGCAGTGCGTATGTTAGCTAGAAGGCTACATTATTTCCGTTCTTTGTCCTTCAAGAATATTAATTTCACGTGCACAACATGAATACCTTTATTTTACTGTGCTCAGTACTGTATGTTAGCTAGCCGGCTACAGGGTTTCAATTCTATGCCTTCAAGAGTATTATTTTTCACTGCACAAAGTGTCGACATTTCTTTATTGTTCTGTAGCACTGCGTGTTAGCTACAGGGCTACATGATTTCGGTTCTATGCCCTTAAAGAATATTAATTTCCCCTGCACAAAGTGTCGACATTTATTTTATATTGTACTGTAGAACGGTACGTTAGCTAGAAAGTTACATTATTTCAAGTCTATGCCCTTCAAAGATATTAATTCCCCCTGTACAAAGTGTCGACCTTTATTTTATTGTGCTGCAGTGCAGTATGTTAGCCAGAATGCTACATGATTTAAGTTCTATGCCCTTCAAGAATAATAATTTCCCCTGTACAAAGTGTCGACCTTTATTTTATTGTGCTGCAGTAATGTATGTTAGCTAGGAGGCTACATGATTTCAGTTCTATGCCCTTAATTTCCTCCGTCACAAGGTGTCGGACTTTATGTTTTTGTCCTGCAGTACTGAATGTTTGCCAGAGGGCTACATTATTTTAGTTCTATGCCCTTCAAGAATATTAATTCCCCCTGCACAAAGTGTCGACCTTTATTTTATTGTGCTGCAGTGCTCTATGTTAGCTAGAAGGCTACATGAAAATAGTCCTACGCCCTTCAAGAATATTATTTTCCCCTACACAAAGTGTCGACCTTTATTTTATTGTGCTGCAGTACTGCTAGTAGGCTATATTATTTTAGAACTGTGCCCTTCACGAATATTAATTTACCCTGCACAAAGTGTTGACATTTATTTTATTGTGCTGCAGTACTGTATGTTGGCTGGAAGGCTACATGATTTCAGTTATATGTCAAGCAAGAATATTATTTCTCCCTGCACGAAGTCTCAACCATTATTTTATTGTGCTGCAGTACTGTATGTTAGCTAGAAGGCTACATGATTTCAGTTCTTTTCCCTTTAAGAATATTGATCTCCCCTGCACCAATTTTTTACCTTTATTTTATTGTGCTGCAGTACTGTATGTTAGCCAGACGGCTGCATGATTTCAGTTCAACGCCCTTCAAGAACATTAATTTCCCCTACACAAAATGTCGAGTTTTATTTTATTGTGCTGCATACTGTATGTTGGCTCTATATATATGTTAGCTATATGATTTTTGATTAATGCCCTTCAAAATATTAATTTTCCTTGCACGAAGTGTCGACATTTACTTTATTATGCTGTACTACTGTATATAAGCTAGACGGCTACATGATTTCAGTCCTATGCCGCCCCCGCCCATCGGGGCTTAGAAAAATAGATTGGACTGCACGATGCTTCAATGCAGAGCTGATACCGATCGCACATGTGTACTGGTAATCCGCTTATAACGTCTACGCCTTCCCAGGAAAATTGCTGCGAGTCGCCCCGTTGGGTGGCAGGGATCGAGAAGTCATTTCATCTCAAAGTCGGATTAAAGTCCCACATAATTGGAAGCAACGTCTCCAAAATGACCTAAAAAGAGTTGACGGGGACGTTAAACCTCAAATCAAATCAAAACCCTTCAAGAATGTTAATTACCCTGTAGAAAGTGTCGACCTTTATATTATTGTGTTGCAGAACGGTATTTGAGCTAGAACGGCTACATGATTTCAGTTCTATGCCCTTCAAAAATATTACTTCCCCCTACTTATATTGTCTACCTTTATTTTTTTTTGTGCTGCAGTGCTGTAAGTTAGCCAGAAGACTACATGATTTCAGTTTAATGCCCTTCAAGAATATATAAATCCCCTTCACAAAGTGTCGACCTTCATTTAATTGTGCTGCAGTAGTATGTCAGCCGGAGGGCTACATGATTTCAGTTCTATGCCCTTAAAGAATATTAATTTCCCCTGCACAAAGTGTCGATATTTATTTTATTTCACTGCAGTACTGTATTGTTAGCCAGAAGGCTAAATGATTTCTGTTCTATGCCCTTCAAGAATATTAATTTCCCCTGCACAAAGTGTCGACCTCCAATTTATTGTGCTGCAGTACTGTATGTTAGCAAGAAGGCTACATGATTTCAGTTCTACGCCCTTCAAGAATATTAATTTCCCCTGCACAAAGTGTCGGCATTTATTTTATTATGCTGCAGTGCTGTATGTATGCCAGAAAGCTATATAATTTCAGTTCTGTGAGCTTCAAGAACATTAATTCCCCCCCCCCCCCCACCCTGCACAAAGTGTCAACCTTTATTGTTTTGTGCTCCTGTGCTGTATGTTACTAGCCAGAAGGCTTCCTGATTTCAGTTCTATGCCCATCAAGAATAATAATCTCCACTGGACAAAGTGTTGACCTCTATGTTATTGTGCTGCAGTACTGAATATTAGCTAGTAGGCTACATGATTGAAGTTATGTGACCTTCAAAAATATAAATCTCCCCTGCACAAAGTGTCGGCATTTATTTTTATGCCCCCGCGTATTCGGAGAATACCGGAAGGGCATTAAGTTTTACCCCTGTCCGTCCGTTCGTCCGTTCGTTCGTCCGTTCGTTCGTTCGTCCGTCCGGTGACATCGTGTCCGGGCCATAACTCCTAAACCGTATGGAATATATTCATGAAACTTCACTGGTGCATTCATCACACTGAGACGATGTGTCATGAACAAGGAAGACAACTCTTGCTTTTTTTGGTTTTTGAATTATCTACCCTTGACTTAGTACCATATAGTAAACCGTGTCCGGGCCATAACTCCTTAACCATATGGAATATATTCATGAAACTTCACAGGTGCATTCATCACACTGAGACGATGTGTCATGAACAAGGAAGACAACTCCTGCTTGTTTAGTTTTTGAATTATCTGCCCTTGACTTACATCCATATATAGTCAAATGGTATGTCGTGTCCGGGCCATAACTCCTAAAACGTATGGAATATATTCATGAAACTTCACAGGTGCATTCATCACACTTAGAAGATGTGTCATGAACAAGGAAGACAACTCTTGCATTTTTGGTTTTTGAATTATCTGCCCTTGACTTACATCCATATAGTAAACCGTGTCCGGGCCATAACTCCTAAACCGTATGGAATATATTCATGAAACTTCACAGGTGCATTCATCACACTGAGACGATGTGTCATGAACAAGGAAGACAACTCTTGCATTTTTTGGTTTTTGGATTATCTTCCCTTGATGCATATATTTTATGATTGATTTGAAGTACATTTGTAATATTTTTATCTCCTCGCACAACATAGTTGTACGGGGAGATATAGCATAACTTCACACAGATGTTCCTTAAAAAATCTCGAGCTAGTTAGACTTTCAAGGTCATGACCTCAAGGTCAAGGTCCCTGTGGCTATTTTTAGGAAAACTATGTCATCGCTCTAGCGCCTACATTTCTTCACCAATTTCATTATAACTTCACACAAATGTTCCTTATAAAAAATCTCGAGCGAGTTAGACTTTCAAGGTCATGACCTCAAGGTCAATGTCACTGTGGCTATTTTTAGAAAAAAACTTTGTCATCGCTTTAGCGCCTACATTTCTTCACCGATGTAAATATAACTTCACACAAATGTTTCTTATGACAATATCTCGAGCGACTTCGACTTTCAAGGTCATGACCTTAAGGTCAAGGTCACTGTGGCTATTTTTAGAAAAACTTTGTCATCGCTCTAGCGCCTACATTTCTTCACCGATGTAAATATAACTTCACACAAATGTTTCTTATGACAATATCTCGAGCGACTTCGACTTTCAAGGTCATGACCTTAAGGTTAAGGTCAATGTGGCTATTTTTAGAAAAACTTTGTCATCGCTCTAGCGCCTACATTTCTCCACTGATTTCAATATAACTTCACAAATGTTTATGACAATATCTCGAGCGAGTTCGACATTCAAGGTCATGACCTCAAGGTCAAGGTCACTGTGGCTATTTTTAGAAAAAACTTTGTCATCGCTCCAGCGCCTACATTTCTTCACTGATTTCAATATTACTTCACACAAATGTTTCTTATGACAATATCTCGAGCGAGTTTGACTTTCAAGGTCATGACCTCAAGGCCAAGGTCAAGGTCACTGTGGCTATTTTTAGAAAAACTTTGCCATCGCTCTAGCGCCTACATTTCTTAACTGATTTCAACAAAACTTCACACAAATGTTCCTTATGACAATATCTTGAGCGAGTTCCACTTTCAAGGTCAAGGTCAGTGTGGCTTTTTTTAGAAAAACTTTGTCATCGCTCTAGGGCTTATATTTCTTCCAGTGCCTACATTTCTTCACCGATTTCAATATAACTTCACACAAATGTTCCTTATGACAATACCTCTAACGAGTTCCACTTTCAAGGTCAAGGTCCCTGTGGCTATTTTTGAAAAACTTTGTCATTGCTCTAGTGCTTACATTTTTTCACCAATTTCAATATTGCTTGACACAAATGTTCCTTATGACAATATCTGTAGCGAGTTCCACTTCAAAGGTCACTGTGACTATTTTTAGAAAAACTTTGTCATTGCGCTAGCGCTTACATTTCTTCACCGATGTTAATAGAACTTCGCACAAATGTTTCTTATGATAATATCTCGAGTTGCTTTGACTTTCAAGGTCATGACCTCAAGGTCAAGGTCACTGTGGCTATTTTTAGAAAAACTTTGTCATCGCTCTACCGCCTACCGCCTACATTTATGATTTTAATATAACTTCACACAAAAAAATGCTTATGATAATATCTTGAGTAAGATCTACTTTCGCGGCCATGGCCTCAAGTCAAGGTCCCTATGACTATTTTTAGAGAAAAATTGTCATCACTCTAGAAACCTACATTTATTGATGGATTTTTAAACAAACTTTACACAAATGTTGCATATGATAATATCTCAAGCAAGTTGGACTTTTGCCTTTTCAGTGTTTTCCACACACGAAGTTGTCTTGTGCGACGGGATTTGTATCGCATGCGATGCCTTGTTTATGAATGGCATTTGGCTGGAGCATCCGTGTCCTATGGACACTTTTTCTAGTATTATGCTGCAGTGCTGTATGTTTGCCAGAAAGCTACATTATTTCAGTTCTGTGATCTTCAAGAATATTAATCCCCCCTCCACAAAGTGTCGACCTTAATTGTTGTGTGCTCCTGTGCTGTATGTTACTAGCCAGAAGGCTTCCTGATTTCAGTTCTATACCTTCAAGAATAATAATCTCCCCTGTGCTGCAGTAATGAATGTAATGTTAGCTAGAAGGCTACAGGATTTCAGTTCTATGCGCTTCAAGATTATTAATTAGCTCTACAGAAGGTGTCGAGTTTTATTTTATTGTGCTGCAGTTCTGTATGTTGGCTGCATGTTTTTAGTTCTACGCCCTTCAAGAATATTGATTTCCACTACGCAAAATGTTGACCTTTATTTTATTTTGCTGCGGTATTGAATGTTATTGAATGTTACCTAGTGGGCTACATGATTTCAGTTCTATGCCCTTCAAGAATATTAATTTCCCCTGCACAAAATGTCGACCTTTATTTTATTGAGCTGCAGTCCCGTATGTTAGCTAGAAGGCTAGATGTTTTCAGTTCTATGCCCTTCAAGAATATTAATTTCCCCTGCCCACAGGGTCGACTTTTATTTTATTGGGCTGCATGGCTGTATGTTAGCTGGAAGGCTAAATGAATACAGTTCTACGCCCTTCCAGAATATTAATTTCCCCTACACAAAGTGTCGACCTTTATTTTATTGTGCTGCAGTATGGTATGTGAGCGAAAATGACTGCATGATTTCAGTTCTATGCCCTTCAAGAATATTATTTGCCCCCGCACAAAGTGTCGGCCTTTATTTTATTGTGCTTCAGTACTGTATGTTAGCTAGAAGGCTAACATTTCAGTTCTATTCTCTTCAAGAATATTAATTTCCCCTGCACAAAGTGTCGCCTTTTATTTTTAATTGTACTGCAGTACTGTATGTTAGCTAGAAGGCTTTCAGTTCTTTGCCCTTCAAGAATATTAATTACCCGTGCACAAAGTGTTGACCTTTATTTTATTGTGCTGCATTAGTGTATGTGAGCTATTACGCTTCATGATTTCAGTTCTATGCCCTTCAAGAATTTAATTTCCCCTGCACATAAATTCGCTTTTTTATTATGCGGCAGTACTGTATGTTAGCTACACGATTTCAGTTCTCTGCCCTTCAAGAATGTTCAGATCTCCAGCACTAAGTGTCGACTTTATTATATTGTGCTGCAATACTGTATGTTAGAAGGCTTCATGGTTCTATTTCTATGCCCTTCAGAATTAATTTCCATTGCACAAAATGCCAACCTTTATTTTATTGCGCTCAGTACTGTATGTTAACTAGCCGGTTATAAGATTTCAGTTCTATGCCCCTCACGAAAATTAATCTCCCGTGTACAAAGTGTCGAAAGCCGGCCTCAGTGGCTCAGTCGGATGCGCGTCTGACTGGTGATCAGGAGGTCGCGGGTTCGACTCCCGCCGGGGTCGGCAACATTCTTTCGTGGAGATTGATCATGAAATCTTTTCTACGGTCATTCTCTCCCTTCCGCTGATTCAAGAAGGGCAGTTGTCAGTTTCTGGCGAAAGAATGTGCACTGAACTGGTTAACCGCTTACGTATAAGCCTGCCCAGGAAAGTGTTGATAGGTAAACTGACCGGCTCAAAAATGACCTAAATAGTGTTGACTGGGCCGTAAAACTCCAATACAAACAAACAAACAAACAAAGTGTCGACCTTTATTTTATTGTGCTGCATTGCTGTGTGTTAGCTAGAGGCTACATGATTTCAGGTTTATGCCCCTTTAAGAATATTAAGTTCCCCTGCACAAAGTGTCGACATTTATTTTATTGTACTGCAGTACTGTATGTTAGCTAGAAGGCTAAATGATTTCTGTTCTATGCCTTTCAAGAATATTAATTTTCCCTGTACAAAGTGTCGACCTTCATTTTATTGTGCTGCAGTACTGTATGCTAGCTAGAAGGCTACATGATTTCAGTTCTATACCCTTCAAGAATATTTATTTTCCCTGCACAAATTATCGACCTTTATTTTATTGTGCTCCTGTACTGTAGCTTAGCTAGAAGGCTACATGATTTCAGTTCTATGCCCTTAAGAATATTAATTAGCCCTGCACAAAGTGTCTACCTTTATTTAATTGTACTGCAGTACTGTATGTTAGCTAGAATGCTATATGATTTTAGTTATATGCCCTTCAAGAATATTAATTCCCCCTGCACAAAGTGTTGACCTTTATTTTATTGTGCTGCAGTGCTGTATGTTTGCCCGAAGGCTACATTATTTCAGTTCTATGCCCTTCAAGAATATTAATTCCCCTGTACAAATTGTCGATCTTTATTTTATTGTGCTGCAGTGTTATATATTAGTCAGAAGGCTACATGATTTAAGTTCTATGCCCTTCAAGAATATTAATTTCCCCTGTACAAAGTGTCGATCTTTATTTTATCGTGGTGTAGTGCTGTATGTTAGCCAGAAAGCTACATACTTTCAGTTTTTTGCCCTTTAAAAATATTAATTTCCGTTCCATAAAATGTCCACTTTTATTTTATTGTGCTCGGTACTGTATGTTAGCTAGCCGTCTACAAGATTTCACTTATATGCCCCTCAAGGGTATTATTGAAGTGTCGACCTTCATTTTATTGTGCTGCAGTACTGTATGTTAGCTACAAGGCTTCATTATTTTAGTTCTATGCCCGTCAAGAATATTAATTTCGCCTGCACAAAGTATCAACCTTTATTTTATTGTGCTGCGGTACTATATGTTAGCTAGAAGGCTACACGATTTCAGTTTTTTGCCTTTCAAGAATATTTATTAGCCCTGCACAAAGTGTCGATCGGCCCCCGCCTATACGGACTTGAAGAAATATATGATGCTTCCACGCAGAGCTGAATCCGGCCCGCACACTAGTACTGGTAAACCGCTTAGAGGATCTAAGCGTGTTCAGGAACTGCGGTACGAGGCGGACCGTCCATGCTAATAAACCCAATTGGTTTCATTGGGCGACAGGTCTTGAGATGCCATTTCATCTCAATGTCGGGTAAAAGTCCCACAAAATTGGAAGCAATGTCTCCAAAATAACCTTTACAGTTTTGACGGGGAGGTTAAGCTAGCCGGTTACAAGATTTCAGTTATATGCTGTGAACTTGAAATTAAGGAAACAACAGAGACTGCAACCTCCTCCTCATACTTGACTTGTTATCTCTATAGTGACAACTGGAAACTTACTACTAGGTTGTACGATAAACGAGATGACTTCAATTTTCCCATTGTTAACTTTCCCTTCCTGAGCAGTAATATCCCGTCTGCACCAGCATAATGGTGTTTACGTTTCACAGTTAATCCGTTATGCTAGAGCCTGTTCCAAGTATCAGGACTTTATGGAACGTGGAATGGTGCTCACTACCAGGTTGTTATGCCAGGGGTATCAAAACACCAAACTGGTATCAACACTAAAGAAGTTCTATGGGAGGCACCATGATATTGTTGATCCGTACCATGTGGCCATTTCCAGAATTATTTCTGATATGTTTGCCAATGGAAAGCCATAGGAAGAATTCCAAAATCTCGGACATACCCTTCTTGGCATTTACACCTTTTCTTCGTTCGGGTCGATGGGCATGGTGGGCGAAGCTTGCTTACCAAGTAATGTTTACTATCCGCGGACGTCTAATTACACTCTTCTGGAGTCCATGTCTGTTGATCTGAACTTTGATATTTGCCATTTTGTCTATGGATTAATGATTTTGGACTAACGCTTTGGTACTACGACCTAAATTATTTATATGCCCCTCAAGAGTATTAATTTCCCTGCACAAAGTGTTGACCTTGATTTTATTATGCTGCAGTATTTATGTTGGCCAGAAGGCTACATGATTTCAGTTATATGCCCTTTAAGAATATAAATTTCCCCTGCACAAATTGTCGAACTTTATTTTATTGTGCTGCAGTGCTGTATGTAAGCTAGAAGGCTACATGATTTCAGATTTTCAGTTTCACTCCCTTCAAGAATATTGATTACCCCTACACAAAGTGTCGACCTTTTTTCATTGTGCTGCAGTAACGAATCCCCTGCACGATCTCTCGACATTTATTTTTTTTTATTTTTCTGCACTATTGTACGTAAGCTTAAAGGTTACATGCTTTCAGTTCTATGCCCTTCAAGAATATTTATTTCCCCTGTACAAATTGTCGACATTTATTCCATTGTGCTACAGCACTGTATGTTAGCTAGAAGGCTACATGATTTTATTTCCATGCCCTTCAAGCATATTCATTTTCCCTGCACAAAGGTCGAGCTTTTTATTGTGCGGCGGTACTGTATGTTAGCTAGAAGGCTACATGATTTCAGTTCTAAGTCCTTCAATAATATTAATATCCCTTGCACAAACTGTCGACCTTTATGTTATTGTGCTGCAGTACTGTATTAAAGCTAGAAGGCTACATGATTTCCCTTCTATGCCCTTCATGAATATTAATTTCGCCTGCAAAAAATATCCACCTTTATTTTATTGTGGTCAATACTGTATGTTAGCTAGCCGGCTACAAGCTTTCAGTTATATGCCCTCAAGAGTATTAATTTCCCCTGCACAAAATGTCGGCCTTTACTCTTTTGTGCTGCAGTGCTGTATGTTAGCCAGAAAGCTACATTATTCGAGTTCTATGCCCTTCAAGAGTATTAATTTCCCCTGAACAAGGTGTCGACCTTTATTTTTTGTGCTGCAGTACTGTATGTTAGTTATAAGGCTACATGATTTCATTTCTACGCCCTGCGAAAATATTAATTTACCCTGCACAAAATACCGTCCTTTATTATACCCCCGACATACGCCCCGACATACGAAGTATGTCAGGGGGTATATAGTTTTCGTCTTATTGTCCGTTCGTTGGTTCGTTCGTTAGTTAGTTCGTTGGTTCGTTCGTTCGTACCCCCTTCGTTCCCGCCGTTCGTCAACCTTTACGTCAAAATTTCCGTTTGCTTATATATCTGTAACCACATGTTAGATTCTCTTCATATTCGGTAAAGGATATCTCTATAGCATTACCTTTCATGTGGAATATCTAAGCCCCTGGGTCAAGTCCCTGGGTGGGCTGTCCGTCCTTTTATCAACTTTTACCTCAAAGTTTTGATTGCTCATATCTCTGTCACCACATGTTGGGTTCTCTTCATATTTGGAACACTATATCTCTATAGCATTACCTTTCATATGGAATATCTAAGCCTCTGGGTCAAGCCCCTGGGTTGGCTGTTCGTCCGTTTGTCAACTTTTACGTCAAAGTTTTGTGTTAAACCTTTTTGATTGCCCATATCTCTGTCACCACATGTTGGATTATCTTCATATTTGGAACAGGATATCTCTATAGCATTACCTTTCATATGGAATATCTAAGCCCCTGGGTCAAGTCCTGGGTCAAGCCCCTGGATGGGCTGTCTGTCTGTCAGTCTGTCTTTTCATCTACTTTTACGTCAAAGTTTTGTGTTAAACCTTTTTGATTGCCATTATCTCTTTCACCACATGTTGGATTCTCTTCATATTTGGTACAGGATATCTCTATAGAAAAACCTTTCATTTGGAATATCTAAGCTCGCGGGTCAAGCTCCTGGGTGGGCTGTCCACCCCTCAGTCCGTTCAACAACATTTACGTCAATGTTTTGTGTTAAACCTTTTTGATTGCTCATATCTCTGTAACTATAGGTTAGATTCCTTTCATATTTGGTAAAGGATATCTCTTTAGCATAGCCTTTCATATGGAATATCTAAGCCCCTGGGTGGGCTGTCTGTCAGTTTGTCAACTTTTATGTCAAAGTTTTGTGTTAAATATGTTCTAGAAAGCGTTATCCTTTGGAAGCAAGGACTACACCACAGAACGGGAAAATATGGAGTGTACATGTTTTCTTGGCCAGATAGCTAGTTTCGGCCATTTAGGCCTCATCAGTGACCCTCAAATATTTTCAAAATTCCACAATGGAATCAATTATCCCAAAGGACAAGAAAATATAAACTACACTATGATTAAACCTTTTTGATTGTTTATATCTCTGTAACCTAATGTTAGATTCTCTTCATATTTGGTACAGAATATAGCTATAGTATTAACTTTCATATGGAATATTTAAGTTCCTGGGTCAAGCCCCTGGGTGGGGCTAGGGGTCAATAATTAGGACTTACACATTTCGATTACGTCCAAGTTTTGTGTTAACTGTATACATCGCATAATAGTATATGGTACACGATGATTTGATAACTGTTTTCATTATACTCCCTGCATACAAAGTATATCAAAGGTTATAGTTTTTGTCTTTCCATCTGTTCATTATTAGTTAGTTTGTTCTTTCTTTATGCTGTGACCCTTGTCAGATTTGTCAGCTTATATATTGGTCCTTGTGATCTTAGAAACTACAGCGACTAGAACTGTTAAATTTTGCATAATATTTTCTCTTGAAATGCAGACAATAGTAAATGCAAGTAATAATAAAAAATGCATTGCTTTATTATGTCATTATACAGCTACTTTAATTCAGCAAATGTTCTATGACAGCCAAGTCTATGTTTGTTGTTTCCAGGTTAATTTGTTCCAAATTGCAACAAACATTGAATTTTTATTGTTCAGCAAAGACAAGCACTTTCATCTTTGGATATGATAAATTATACTATATTTGTTGAAATGCAATAGTTATTCTCAGTGGACTAAATGGAAAGTTTATATGGAAAGGTTCAATGCTACAAACAAATTTTCATTTCAAATAAAATAAAGGTGGACATATCATGCAGCGGAAATTATTTCAGTTCTAAGCCCTTCAAGAATATTAATTTCCCCTGCACGGAGTCTTTATCTTCATTTTATTGTGCTGCACTGATGTATGTTAGCTAGAAAGCTACATGATTCCAGGTCTATGCCTTTCCAGAATAGTAATTACCCCTGCATCAAGTGTCGACCTTCATTTTATTGTGCTGCAGTGCTGTATGTTAGCCAGAAGGCTACATGATTTCAGTTCTATACCCTTCAAGAATATTCATTTCCCCTACACAAAGTGTCGACCTTTATTTTGTTGTGCTGCAGTAATATATGTTACCTAGAAGGCTACATTATTTCAGTTCTATGCCCTTCAAGAATATTTATTTCCTCCGCACATAGTGTCGACCTTTATTTTATGGTGCTGCAGTGATGCATGTTAGCTAGAAGGCTACATAAGTACACTTCTACTCCCTTCAAGAATATTAATTACCCCTACAGAAAGTGTTCTACAGAACTGCATGTTAGCTAGTAGGCTACATAATTTTATAATTTTAGTTCTGTCCCCAGCACAAAATGTCCTTCTTTAGTTTATTGCGCTCAGTACTGTGTGTTAGCTAGCCGGCTACAAGATTTCAGTTATATGCCCCTCAAGAGCATTAATTTCCCTGCACAAAGTATCGACCTTGATTTGTTGTGCTGCAGTACTGTATGCTAGCCAGAAGGCTACATGATTTCAGTTATATGCCCTTCAAGAATATTAATATCCCCTGCACAAAGTGTCGACCTTCATTTTATTTTGTTGCAGTATTGGCTGTTACCTTGGAGGCTACATGATTTCAATTTTATGTCCTTCAAGAATATTATTTCCACTGCACAAAATGTCGACCTTTATTTAACTGTGCTGCAATACTGTATGTTAGCTAGAAGGCTAGATTTCCGTTCTACGCTCTCAATATTGATTTCCCCTATCCCATGTGTCGACATTTTTTATTGTGCTGCAGTACTGTATGTTAGCTAGAAGGCTACACCATTTCACTTCCACGCCCTTCAAGAACATGAATTTCTACTGCAAAAAGTGTCGAAATTTATTTCATTTTACTGCAGTACTGTATGTTAGCTAGACGACTACATTGTTTCAGTTCTATGCCTTTCAAAAATATTGATTTCCCCTGCACAACTTTGGCCAGGGCTAGGTGCGCGGCGCTGCGCACGGAGGTTGGATTTTCATTTATTTTTTATGCTAAAGGATTGTGTATAAATAGGTAGGTTACGTCTGATTTGAACGCTTTGGTTCTTCAAAGTTATAACCCCCCCCCCCTCAACAAAGTCTAGACATTCCATGGTATGTTGAAGAAAGCTGCAAAGGTTAGCCTGCCTATATTATCTTGAAAAAGGCTTAGGTGTTGCAGTATATTTACTATGCGTATAGGTTATGTCAGATTTTAGGAAATGGAAAAACCTCCAGAGGAGGCAACTCCTGCTAAAGTCTCCCATGGCAGTATGGGTCAACTCTTAATGGAAAGAATTTCGCAGATACTAAAAACAAGACATCCTATATTTTGTTGAAGACGGCTCCCAAGGCGCGGGGCGCTGCAGATGGACGGATGGACTTTGTTTAATTTTTCTTTCTCTGTATCCTGGTGTATGGAGTCGCATTCTACAAAGTAGAAGTAAAACAAAGATCAGAAATCGATACAATTTACTTACTCCACCCATCAAAGACACCAAAGGGAACGAAACTCAAACATGAAGCGACCAGACCATAATGGAAACCTACATTTAAACAAAGGAATGTCATAAGGACAGTTACTTTCCCACAAAATGGCCAAATAGCCATCCAAAATAAAAGACACAAGTGGTACAAACAACATTTATGCGAAGACGCGAAGACGCGCTGTGGGGTGCTGTGGACGGTCGAATGTTTTTTTTTTTTTTTTTTTTTTTTTGGGGGGGGGGGGGTGCGTACTGTACATTAGCTTGAAGGCTATACCTGACTTGAGAGCTATGACCGTACGTGAAAATGCATTTCCCCTACACAGGGGCTAGCCGTCCAATGCTATGTTGAAGAAGGCTACAATGACACGTGTCGCTGCGCTAAGATGTTTTTTGGTGAGCTGCAGCCCTGTACATAACGTTGATAGGTTATGTCTATTTTGAGTGCCATGGCCCTTCGAGAATATATTATCCCATCACAAAGGCTAGCCTTCCTATGTAAGGTTGCAGTATTCTCCCATTGTGCGGGACGTTGCGCACGTCGGGGGTTTTGTTGTTCTTTGTGTTGCCGTACTGCATATTGGGTGGTAGGTTGTAACTAATTTGTGTACTAAGGACTTTCAAGAATATAATTTTTCCCTGCACAAATGCTAGACTTCTCCTAGTATTTTGAAGAAGAAACGGATCCTTTTTGTGCAGAAGCCCTGTATACATACATATGCTGGTAGGTTATTTCTTATTTGTGTGTTATGGCCCTTCAAGAATATAAATGTATTTTATACAATTGCTAGCCTCCCCATATTATGCCGAAGAATTTTTCTAAGGTACAGGGTGCTCCGCGCGGATGGATGAGTTTTTTTTCTTTCTTTCTTTTTTGAGACTAAATTACTGCAGATAAACTGGTGGGATATGTCTGATTTATAAATTTCCCATATGCAAATGCTAGCCTTGCTATGTTATGTTCAAGGTTTCCAGCTTATCACATCAAGTCAGGTTGGGCCTGGCTTGTTTTATTCTCTTTATTTTATTGTGCTGCAGTACTGTATGCTACATGATATTAGTCCTTTGCACTTAAGAATATTAATTTCCCCTGCACCAAATCTCGACCTTTATTTTATTGTGCTGCAGCACTGTATGTTAGCTAGAAGGCTACATGATTTCAGTTCTATGCCCTCCAAGAATGTAAATGTTTCCTGCAAAAACTCCACAGACTCCCATTGGTATTTTGAAGAAGGTATTCATGGCGCGGGTCGCAGCGCACGGATGGCTTCTATTAGGTACTGCAGCGTTGTACATATTCTGGTATGTTATGAATGATTTTAGTGCCATGGCCCTTCAAGAATATATATTGACCCTATCTAAAGTCTAGCCTTCCAATGTTATGTTGACTCATTCACCGAATCGCGCAGGATGCTGCAAACGGAAGGATGTTTATGTGCGCTGTGCGGAACCAGTACAATCTGTATCATGTAGGGTGATGTCACCTTATACAAGGTATGCAATGGCGTGCTGCGTGGTGCTGCGCTCGAAGGATGTGTTTTTGCTTCTGCTTTTATTTTTGTGCTGCAGTACTGTACTTTAGCTGGTAGTTGATGTATGAATGCTATCGCCATTGTATCTTGAAGACGCCTGCGATGGCACTGGTCACTGTGAAAGGATGGATGTTTTCTTGTGCTGCAGCCCTGTATATATGCTACATATTCTGGTATGTTATGTCTGAATTGCGTGTCATGACCCTTCAAGAATATAAATTGTACAAAGGCAAGCATTCCTATGTCATTTTGAAGAATTCTTTCATGGCACGGGGCGCTGCGCACGGACGTCTTTTTTGACGTTGCAGTACTGCACATTATCTAAGCCTGCCAGGCAAGGCGGTGCGAGTCGGCCCGCACATGTTAATAAACCCTTTTGGTTTCATTGGACGGCAGGGCTTGAGATGTCATTTCATCTCGAGGTCGGGTAAAAGTCCCACAAAATTGGAAGCAACGTCTCCAAAATGACCTTTACAGTGTTGACTGTTATAATGAAGTGGAGCTGATTTTATTTGTCTTTTATTGTGTTGTGCTGCAGTATTATACACTATTAGCTGGTAGATTTCGTATGATTTAAGTGCTATGACATTTCAATAATATAAGGTTTCCTTGTATAAAGGCTAAACTTCCCAATGTACGTTGAAGAGAGCTCCCTTGGCATGGGCCCCATTGCACAGATGCGTGTTTTACCTTTGATGTACACTGCAGTACTGTACATTTTCTGGTAAGTAACATCAGACGCGTGTGCCCTTCACGAGTAGAGACTACTTCTGTTCAAGAACTAGACTTCAGATTGTATGTTGATGAAACCTATGACACTGGGCGCTGTGCACGAACGGGAGTATTTGGTACATATGCTCGCAGGTTGTGTCAAATTTTAAAGTTCTGGCTCTTCAAGAAATAGATTCCCCCACCCATGCAAAGGCTAGTCTGCCTATGTTATCATGAAAAACAGGCTCCAATGGTGCGATACGCTGCACACGGCCGGTTGCGTGTTGTTTTTCTTTTCTTTTTTTCTTGTGTTGCGGTACATTGGTTAGTAGGTTACCCCTGATTTGAGTGCTAAGGCACTTCAAGCATGTAAATTTCCCCTGAACAAAGGCTAGACTTCCTATGTATGTTGAAGAATGCTCCTTTGGCACGGGACGCTGCGCACGGATGGATGCTTATACATATGCTGGTAGGCCACATCTGATTTCAGTTCCATGGCCCTTCAAGAATATACATTTCCACTGTACAACGGCTAGACTTTCCCTGGTATGTTTTTCTTAGATGCTGCAGTCTATACATATGCGGAGAGGTTACGCCAGATTTAAGAAAATGGAAATACCTTCAGGGGAGGCAAAAGTGTTTGTCTCCCATGGCAATATGTGTCAACTCTTAACGGAAAGAATTTGCTCCTCAGTGGCATATAGAAAAGCGAACAGGAAATCCCGATGAAAAAGGAAGGAAAATCATTCAGCTGTTCCAATTCTCCTTAAGTGCCACGGCCCTTCAGGAATATAAATTTGGCATTTACTAAAAATTAGGCTTCCTATATTATGTTGAAGAAGGCTCCCAAGGAACGGGGCGCTGCACATGGACGGATTGACTTTGTTTTATTTTTGTGCGCTGCAGCACTGTTAATAGTCTGGTAGGTTATGTCTGATTTGAGTACTGTAGCCCTTCAAGAATATAAATTTCCCATGTGCGAACGCTAACCTTGCTATGTTATGTTGAAGGTTTCAAGTTCGTCAGGTGAGGTGAGATTGGACATTGCTTGTTACTTGGGGACAGCCATGCAGATTCAGTACAACCTGTATCCTGATGTATAGTTTGCATTCCTTGTCTTGGTGCGGAACACTGCGCACGAAGGGTTGAGTTTTTTTTATTATTTGTGCTGCGGTATTGTATATAAGGTAGTAGGTGTCATCTGTTGACTACTGTGTTTACCAATGCAAAGGCTAGCAATCCAAAGTTATGTTGGAGAAGGCCCCCAGGTCATGGGGCGCTGCGCAAGGATGCGTGTTTTTAGTCTGTAGCCTTGTATATATTCTGGTAGATTGTCTGAGTTGAGTGATATGGCCCTCCAAGAATATAAATTTCCCCATTTCCTCTGTGGAAAGGCTAGATTTCCCATGGTATGTTGAAGAGGGCTCCTATGACATGGAGTGCTATGGATGAATGATTTTGTACATAAGCTGGTTTGAGTGCGATCACCAATCAAGAATATACATTTATCCAATACACAGGCTTGCCTTCCTCTGTTGTTGAAGAAGGCTGCCATGACAAGAGCGCTGCGCTTGGACGATTTTGTGTTACTGTACATATGCTAGTGGGCTATGTCTGATTTTTTTTTTTATTTTAACCTATCAATTTCCCCTGTTCAAAGCCTAGCCTTTTGTTATGCAGTTTGTCTGGACCCGCTGCATACGGAGGGTAGGTTTTTTTAGTGCTGAAGTGCTGTACATATGCTTGTGGGCTGTGTCTGATTTTTTAACCTTTCAAGAATATGAATCACCCCTGTAAAAAGGCTAGCCTTCTTTTGCTATGCAGTTTGGACCTGGCTTGCTGCTGGGAAGTGTCATGCAACCAGTACAACTTATTCCATGGCGGGTGGTGTCGTGTTGTACATGCGGTGTAGGGCGCTGCGTACGAATTTCTCGTGTACAAATGCTAGAGTTCCTATTGTTTGTTGAAAAATATCCATTGGCACGGGGCGCTGAGCACGGGTGGATGTGTCATATACATATGCTGATAGGTCATGTCTGATTAAAGTGTCTAGCCCTTCAAGAAAATAAATTTCAGCTATTAAAAATGTGACGCATATTAGCTATCCCGAATACTTATAAAGTTAGATCAGTCTCAATATTGTCACTGTTCTGCTGGTCTTGCTTTTATCCGTTCTATCCGATCTCTTGTTTTCTGTCATATATGATCGGTTGTCTAGTACCTACTGCTCCAGAGCTTTAAAAGTTGGACAGATGGTGTGGTCTTGCCAATTAGGTAATTATGTTCTTTACCATGCTAACCTTTCGGAGTAAGGACCAAAGCACAAAAGGGTAAACTGGAGTGACTACGTTTTTATACGTTTATACGCCCGTTATATTTTGTTAATGCGTTTTCATATCGTCCATCAGTCCGTTCGGAATTTTCTGACCAAACTTGAAAGTGATGTGTAAGGGGCCATGACAGTGTGTCATGTACAGAAATGATTGCTCACTGA
The DNA here is from genome assembly GCA_963580285.1 of Lucinisca nassula. Taxonomy (NCBI): domain Eukaryota; kingdom Metazoa; phylum Mollusca; class Bivalvia; order Lucinida; family Lucinidae; genus Lucinisca; species Lucinisca nassula. The sequence goes on along the minus strand of OY757011.1, from coordinate 67,031,929 downwards.
TTCTTAGTTTCTGACTTAATTTCCCTCTGATTATTTTTTCACACCACCCTTGTATGCGCCATAAGTAGATAATCGTACGGAATATCTGAATGCAATTTTGTTGCAATATCTATGCGATAAAGCTTGCAATCCATCTTATTCCCCCCATTGGCGAGCTATGTTTTCGCCTGACTACTTTGGTTTAGTCTTTCTTAAGTCGCCTTGTCCTTTTTCTTTTCTTTTTGGGAGATGTGGTGGTGGTGGTGGTGGTGGTGTGTGTGTGTGTGGGGGGGGGTCTTTCTTGTATAACATAATCGTATTAGGTGCGTAACGTGGTCTTTTCTTTGCACCTTTCCTGAAAAACATAATCGTATTAGGTGCGTAACGTGGTCTTTTCCTTGCGTCTTTCTTGAATAACATAATTGTATCAGGTGCGTGACGTGGTCTTTTCTTTGCGCCTTTCTTGAATAACATAATCGTATTAGATACGTAACGTGGTCTTTTCTTTGAGTCTGTCTTAAATAACATAATCGTTTTAGGTGCGTAACGTCGTCTTTTCTTTGCGCCTTCTTGAATAACATAATCGTATAAGGTGCATAACGTCGTCTTTTTTTTGCGTCTTTCTTGAATAACATAATCGTATTAGGTGCGTAACGTGGTCTTTTCTTTGCTACTTTCTTGAATAACATAATCGTATTAGCGTAACGTGGTCTTTTTTTTTTTTTCGTCTTTCTTGAATAACATAATCGTATTAGGTGCGTAACGTGGTCTTTTTGCGTCTTTCTTGAATAACATTATCGTATTAGGTGCGTTACGTGGTCTTTTCTTTGCGTCTTTCGTGAATAACATAATCGTATTAGGTGCGTAACGTGGTAATTTCTTTTGTTCGGGTTTTTAAGGTGATAACCTTTGCTTCAGCAGCTTTTTAAGTTTGTTTGTTTTTTTTGTTTTTTTGCTTCAGTGGCTTTTTAAGTTTGTTTGTTTTTGATATTTAGAGTGGAGGTTTCTTTTGTTGGACATTTCCATTGGTTAGTTGGTGTTTTGTTTGCTGATTTATCGGGCATGTTTAAAGTGCTTTGTTGCTTTAGTTGGTCTTTGAAAGGTTGTTTTTTCTTTAGTCGGTCTTAGATGTGTGTATATTGGGATTGTCTTTCTTGTGTTGATATTTCGGGTGTTTGTTTATGACGGGGTCTTCGTTGAGTTTTTTTTCATCAGTCGGTGTTATATAGGCTTTATTTTGTTTGTCTTGTTTTTAGTAATATCCAAAAGTCGCTTCAACTTGATTTTCTCTTTTTGTACACATGTGTTTAGGCATCTGTTTTATTTGCCGCTAATTAAAATGAAAACTTATACCATATCATTTATCTGTATTTATATCATGTATCTGTATTTATTGTATGTCATTTACATGTATTTATTGTATGCCATCTATATGTATTTATTGTATGTCATTTATATGTTTTTATTGTATGTCATTTATATGTATTTTTGTATGTCATTTATATGTACTTATTGTATGTCATTTATATGTATTGTTCATCATTCATATATTTATTGCATGTCAAAGTCCAGCTTTCCAACCATTTGTTCATCCATATTTTTTGTTCGCCAATGCTTTTCCTTGGCAACAACCTTAGTGTCCTTCCAAATGTTGAAGTGCACACAAGCGAGACATATACTAATGCTTTGTTTTATGGGTTATTACGTTTTCGTAATTCAACTTTGTATTTCAGGCTCTTTATATTTTACTTTTGCTTATTTTTTTTTTGCTTCTGCTTTAATCCATCACGAAAACACGCCTATATAATTTTGACCCATTAAAAACCCCCTTTTATATAATAAAACTCAAGTTTACAGGAGCATTCATTACTTTTTATTTCCGCTCAAAGGCATAGAGTGTAGTTACTCGAGGCGGGTCTAACGATTCCCGACAGTCAATGTTTAAAGTAAATAGGTGTAAACGAGTGCCCGCTATCTGTTTTTAGCAGAAGTAAGAGAAACATTATACCGTTGTAAACCCCAGTTTTACTATATAAAAGTGAAGTTTCAAGGGGTCAATATCATATACTTGTTTTAGTAATGGGAGTTCGTTTTCTAATTAATGCTTAATTTTATTAGCTGCTATTATTACTGAATTCATCTTTGTATTTCATGCTCTTTGTATTTTATTTCTTTGTATTTTGTTTCTTTTTCTTTGTATTTTGTTTCTTTGTATGTTGTTTGCTGTTTTGTTGTATCTGCTTTAAGCAATGCTCTGTATAGGAGTCCAGTTTCCCTCCGTTCGTTCATCAAGCGGTCAATATTCATCACGAAAGCACGACTATATAATTTTTTACCACATTGAACCCTCCATTTATGTAGTAAAACTGAGGTTTACAGGGGTGAACGCTTTTTGTTATTTCTGTTCTTAAATATAGATTGTAGGTACTCGTTAGAACCGCCTCGATGAGGCGGTTCTAATGAGTAACAACAATCTATAGTTTGAGCAGAAGTAAGAAAAATATCACAATTCTTCATCTTCAAATTTTCGTTTTTCTGGCGGTAAAACTTACGATGTATTTGTACAGGCGTGTTTCCATAATACATTACGATGTATTTGTACAGGCGTGTTTCCATAATACATTATTATTCTTATTTCTGCTCCTAGACATAGGTTGTCGGTACTCGTGAGGCGGATCTAACGAGCACCTACAACCTACGTTTGCAGTATTTATAAGAAAAATATCACGGATTTTCATCCGAAAAATGGCCAATTTGGAGATGTTAAAAAAAACACTTTGTCGCACGGGTGTGTTATCGTAATGCATTCCAGGCTCTTTGTATTGTTTTGTGTTTTTTTTTTTTGTTTTTTTTTATTGTATATTGTTTCTTTGTATTTTGGTTGCTGTTTTGTTGTATCTGCTTTAAGCAATGCTCTGTATAGGAGTCCAGTTTCCCTCTTTTCGTCCATCAAGCGGTCAATATTCATCACGAAAACAGGACCGTCACTATATAATTTTGACACCACTGAACCCCACTTGTATATTGTATATTGTAAAAGTGGGGTTTACAGGGGTAAACGCCATTTTTCTTATTTCTGTTCAAAAATATTGATTGTGGGTACTCGTTAGAACCGTCTCGTCGAGGCGGTTCTAACGAGTAACAACAATTTTTAGTTTGAGCAGAAGTAAGAAAAAAATATTACAATTTTTCATCTTAAAATTTTCGTTTTTCTGGCTGTAAAACTTACAATATATTTGTATAGGTGTGTTTCCGTAATGCATTATTTTTCTTATTTCTTCTCCTAGACATAGGTAATTGGTACTCGTTAGAACCGCCTCAATGAGGCGGTTCTAACGAGCACACACAACCTATGATAGCAGTGTAAATAAGAAAAACATCACGTATTTTCATCAGAAAAGTAGACATTTTGGAGATGTGAAAAATGCACTATTTTGCACGGGTGTGTTACCATAATGGGCAACTCCTCGGCATAATGTTCAAGTCCATAAGGCACAGCATAACCATCTGCGGATGTCTTGTTTAACAATACTTGGTTGTTTTGTAGCCATATGGAAGTGAAGGCAGTGATCAGGAATCTTTACAATTACCTCACACCTCCACCGGGCTTCTCAAGACTTTCGGGTGAGTCTTTAAACCGAGGTCCCGCCTCCATATGATTTTAGCTGTTGGTGAGATGTACAACTCAAGCCACCCACTCACTTCACACCGCCATCAAAGACACCAAAGGGAAAAAATAGAAACATAAAATAACTTCACCATAATGAAAACGCCACAAGCAAAAAGCCAAAAGGACAGTTTCTTTCCACAAAATCGCCAAACGGCTATCCAAAATTAAAATATATTAGCAATACAAACATGCAAAGACGAACTATAAAAAATAATAAACCACAAAAGAATAACCACCTTGCTACGGTCAGTAATTTTTTTTTATATATATTCAATTTGTTTTACACAATCCTCACCCACACAGCATGAAATAACAAATACTGGACCAAAAGAAAACCAATTGCTGATCGCCGGTGAGCCCCGACTATTTTTGGTCTCATTACCAGCCAGAGGCATTCTGGCTTTCTGCAGATGTGCACGTCTGCAAAGAGGCTGGGCACTTCCTTGCATGCGACTTCCTAATTACCTTTTTCGCCGAAGCTCGCAGTGAAGTTCTACTTGAGGTAATGCAGTAATTCCTGTGTCATAGTTACAAATGGGTTCTCTTTACTGATAACGGTTTTTCTTCACGCCAGGGTCTGAGGTCAGAGTTGGAAAACGGAACACCATCAAGGAATTTGTCTGTCCCCAGCGGGCACACAACGTTGAAATGACGTATCAACGTCGAAGTGTCATCTCGTCGCATCGATATTGATAGGACGTCACTTCAAGGCTGAGTGCCTGCTGGGTCTTATGGCTAATACCAGTCTGCTTAGCCATTGCAACAGCCCTCTGTTGCCAGCAACTGCTCTCAGTTGCCAATGCACCCACCTGTCTGTTTCCAGCCTGCATCCGGTCCGTGGGGACTACGAAAGCAGGGTCCTCGTCCCAGTCCCCGGGTACAATTGTTTACGATGCTGTTATAAAATTAAGGTGGTGTTGTTTTGAAACAGTTGATTATTAACCCATTGAGTACCAGAAACCCCTAAGCCATTTCCCAAATAAATTTTGAAGAAAACACAACCAAACACCCCTAAAATTTGAATTAGACTCCTGCTATATATAAGGAGGAAGATTCCGTTTGATACAAAAAGGGTTAACATGGCCCATTTGGAATTTCTAATTTCTCTTCTCAGTCTTTTTTTTTGTTTATATATTTTTTCAGAAAATTGGATAGTTCAATAATAATAATAATATAAGAGCTTCGTAAAACAATTGTAGCGAATGCTTTCATAATTGACACAGACATGTCAGAGGATATTTTGAAAGGTATATTTTTACGACACTTTCAAGATTATTTCTCCCTGATTTCGAGGTGTGCGAAAACCGGAGTACCCGGATAAAAAAAAAACATCAGACCTGTCGTTTCACATGTGACCCGAGCGCCGAGCGAGTCGGCGCTTAACCACATATAATCTTACCCATGAGGCCACTCTTATAATTTGACGATGCTGAAAGGCTGGCGATTACGGTCAGGTTTTGTTGTTGTTTTGTTTTTGTTTTTCTTTCTTTCTTTTTTTTTTTTTTTTTTTTTTTTGTTTTGCTTTTTTTTTCTCAGCACTCTTATCACAAATTGTTGATAGAACATTAACCGTTTAGGCGATAGGAATGAATATACTTGGTCGCGCGGATTAGTTATCGTGTTGCTGTGTTTTAACAAATTTTATGTTCTCGGAGTTGCCACAACTCGAGAACATAAAATTTGTTAAAAAAAAAAAACAGCTGAGTTACAACTGTACGAATTATTTCGACGGAACCAAGGGTGAAGATTTTGGTTACGTCAAATCCATTTTAGCCTCCTTCACGAAAACACGCTTATATAATTCTGACCCCATGAACTTCAATTTAATAAAATAAAACTGGTGAACCTTACTTTCCTTATTTCTGCTCTTAAATAACGTGTACCCTCGATCTATTTTTTTGAGCGGAAATAAGAAAAATGTCAGAATATTTCATCTGAAAGTTGTCGGGTTTTTTTCGGCGGTGAACAATGTATATGAATAGGCGTATTTTCGAAATGCAGAGCATTGTTTAAACTACCGTTCCAAGGCGATTCTTCTGTTGTGGTACCTCGTCTTAGTATGTAGTGCTATCTTTTTATTTTGGATAGCCTTTCTGGCATCATGTTGAAAAGTAACTAATCACGTGGACAAGTCCATGAATTGAACACCCCCTTAAACCCCACTTTATACAGAATAAACTGGGGTTTACGGGGGTATTCATTATTTTTCTTATTTCTGCTACAATACATAGGTTGAAGGTACTCGTTAGAACCGCCTCAATGAGGCGGTTCTACTGAACGAGCACCCACAACCTATATTAGCAGTATAAATAAGAAAAACATCACGTATTTCTTATTTCTGCTTAAAACATACATTGTGGATACTCGTTAGAACCGCCTCGGTGGGCGGTTCTAACGAGTACCCACAATCTATGTTTTTGAGCAGAAATAAAAAAATGTATACCCCTGCAAACCCAAGTTTTACTATTTAAAAAGTGGTGTTTAAGTTGGTCACTTTTTATAGGCGTGTTTTCGTGATGGGTTTCTGTCCCTTTGGTGTCTGGATGGGAGGTGTTTGTTTGTTTGTTTGATTTGAGGCTTAACGTCCCCGTCAACACTGAACAGGTCATTTTTGAGACGCTTCCAATTTTGTGGATGTTTTACCTGACATTGAGACGTGATGACATCTCAAGTCCTGTCCCCCATTGAAACCAATAGGGTTTATAAGCATGGACGCTCCGACTCGCACCGCTTTACCAGTACTCGTGTGCGGCCCGTTTCAGCTCTGCGTGGAAGCATCATGCTAATCTATTTCTTCAAGCCCCGATGGGCGGGGGCCGTGGATGGGAGATGAGCGGTATTTGTTATTACGATAACATCCGGGCGACAAAGTGTATTCTTTCGTATCTTCAAAACACTTTAGTTTTGGGGTGAAGATTTGCAATATTCTTTTTTATTCTCATTTTTACTCGAAAACATAGATGTGGATGTTCATTTGAGTCACCGCATATGAGTTCCCACAACCCATGTATTTGATCATTGATCAGAAATATGAAAAACTAAAGTGTACCTAGGTAAACCCCAGTTACGGCGGTGTTCATTTCACGGACATACGAGTATTCTAATGATGTAACTATTTGTCTCGTCTACCCATTCGGAGAATTTTCACATGCTATGACATATCACTTAATGCTTTGTTTTCAACCCATTTAGTGCCAGAAACCCCAAAACGGGTACCCCGGCAAACAGTGCAGGCCCAGATCAGACGCCGCAAAACGCGGCGTCTGATCAGGACCCCTTCACTATTTGCAGAAAGTTCAGCCATTTTCCAAACCAATTTTGAAGAAAACACAACCTGACACCCCTAAATTTTGAAATGAACTCCTGCTATATATAAGGGGAAGATTCCATGCGGTACAAAAAGGGTTAATGACTTTCATTCTCAGCTATCACACGAGTTGTGCAGCTAACTTCCGGCTTTGACTCGGTAATACTGAAATATGAGCCCGCGCAAAAGCGTAGTTCGACTTGTTTTTTTTTTTAGAAGCCTGCGTGGTCGAGTGGTTACGCTACTCGCCTTGTAAACCAGGGATCGCAGGTTCGATCCCGGGCTTCTCCAGACTTTCGGATGAGTCTTCAAAAACCGAGGTCCCGTCTCCGTATGACCTTAGCTGTTGGTGGGGCGTAAAACACTGAAACACTCACTCGACTTGTTTTCAGTTTTTTAGCGGTGTTTCGCTCAAATCATATTTATTAGATAAATTTGAACATTTTCTCGCGCAAATACGTATACATGTATTGATTTAAAGATGTATATGCCTCGAATAATCATTATTTGAATACCTACATCCGACATTTTACCCTTTCAGCCCTGAGTTTCAGAACAGGACTCTTGGTGTATTTATTCTTATAGAAAGGTTCGTTTTTCCCGTTCATTGACTGGCAAACAGTGTACATGTAGATCCTGGCGGGACTGCTCGTTACGTGCCGTCTCAACTGGATCTACAATATTTGCACTGGTCCATAGTGTTGAAAGGGTTTTATAGCGTTTGTACGAATTCCAGTAAACAAATAAAATTGGTATTCCACCTTTTTTTTGGAGAGGTCTAATTTCAAAATGCGTTGTCACATTTATTCTGTGAGTTTCAAATCAGGTTCCGCACCTTAAGCAAACTGCGGATACATGTACCGAACAGACGCCGCATTCTGTGACCTTTGATTTCTGAATGTCCCAGTAAGGGGCATTGATGGGTAAATATGTTCGCTAGTTCCGTTAAGCAAAGCGCTTCGGTTGATTTCGTCTGCATCCGATAAATGCTTTAGATGCAAATCACAACGTCAGCGGCTTTGTTGTCTGCTGGCAACGTTGAAAGGCAGTGTTGCAAGCAATATGGACTCGGATCAGACAGCTCCCGCAGGAGTAGCTTGTTTATCATCCACACTGTTTGTCTGCATAATAGGTTCAAGCCGACATCAATGCTGGCATGCATTTTTTTCTAGATACAGCGCTTCTTTCTTGTAATGTTCTTCTCATGTTACTATTGCTATTTTCACACAGCCTACAAGGATGGCTCTTTGTGTTAAGCAGGTGAGAAATGGGTCTCAAGCGCTGGATCTGTGGCTTCCATAGCTCACTGTTCGTTGTAAGGGAAGATAATTGCGTTACAATTTCTGTACCGTTCATTGTGGGGGCAGTTACCGCCTGACAATTTATATACCGGGTATGATGGCGTTTGTTCATGAACACGCACACAGGACATGCACGCACGCACGCACGCACGCAGGCACGCATGCACGCATTGTTAGCAATGTAATGTATTTTCTGATCGGGCGCAGTTTAAAGTCACAAACATCATTCGTTGTTGTGCGTTTTATTGCATTGAGGGTCCTGATCAGACGCAACATTGACTTGTGCAGTAGTGGCGTTATTGTACATTTTTGCCATAATTGAAGACTCTCTCTGATCAGACGCAACGATATGTTATAAATATTGTTAATGTATTGGGTGAAGACCCTGATCAGTCGTCACTTGCGTCTTTTTGCACTATGTTTTAAAGAGCGAATTTTTCTAGTTATTGTTTTGATGGAGTATACCTTGTGCTCGCCGGTCTAGTATATAGGTCTGGAGCGATTACACTGTAGTCGTTGTTGTTTGTTTACTCCTCATCGTTTGGCAAGGTGATAAGTACCCAGCATACACTGCTGGTTGTCAGTACGAGTGAGTGCCCTTCACTCGTCGATCGAGACTGTTAACTCATATCAGAGTACCCTCGTGCGACTCACTGTCGCTGTGATGATTATAACACATTGATGCACGCACTTATTTTTTCTTGTTTCTGCTTTGGAGTGCAGATTGTGGGTACTCGTTAGAACGGCCTCACAGAGTAACACGGTTCTAACGTGTGGACGCTGTCCCTGCTCTGGAGAAGTAGGAAACAATATCGAACTTTTCATTTGCCATTTATAGCCATGTGCTTCGTTAGAAGACATTATATCTGTGGTAGCCCATTTCTAGTTTGAATCATCATGGCTCTTAGAACCGCCAGTGTGCAATCTTTTATAAGTAAAAATTGTGTATGTAAAAGTTTGTCTTAAATGTGGTATAGCCTTTCAAAACGTATTGAGACGTTTTTAGGTAAGTCGCCTCATTACGATAAAACACTCGTGCGGCATAGTGCATTTTTCTTATCTCAAACATGGCAACTTTTCTGATGAAAATCGGTGATATTTTTCGTATTTATACTGCAAACATAGGTTATATAAAGTGGGGTTTAAGGGGGTGTTCATTTCACGGACTTGTTGGGTATTTTTACACTGGGCGATAGCACGTTATTTTAAAAAAAAAACAATGTGTGAAATAAGTGAACTCACCAAAAATCAACCAAAAATAAGCAATTTTAGAAATTGTACCGGAGCTAGACCTTGTGGCCGATAGTTACGGTCATATTCTGAATCTTACGCTTGATGTTATCAGATCACGTGAACAAGTCCGTGAAATGAAGACCCCCTAAACCCCACTTTATATAGAGAAAACTGAGGTTTACGGGGGACTTCATTATTTTTTCTTATTTCTGCTCCAATACATAGGTCGTGGGTACTCGTTAGAACCGTCTCGGTTCTAACGAGCACACAACCTATGTTATGCGCATTGATAAGAAAAATATGGCAGATTTTCATCAGAAAAGTTGCCATTTTGGAGATGTGGAAAATATGATGTTCTATGTTGTACGAGTGATTTAATGTGATGCATACTGACGTCTAGTCGAAACAGTTTAGTAACATGTCTGCCAGCTTGGAGATCTAGGCTTCGAATCTTCGGGAGATATTTTTTTCTCTGTTCTATTTATTTATTTATTTTTTACATTTCCTAAAAATTTGTTCATACCTTATATTAGTGGATCACACGAGATGTTTCTTTGATTGATTTGAAGTTTTTCGTCCCCGTCAATTTTGGAGAAGTTGTTTCCAGTTTTGTGGGGTTTTTGCCCGACATTGAGATGAAATGACATCTAAAGTCGTGCCTCCCAATAAAATTAAACGGGTTTAAAAACATGGACGGGGCCAAACTCGCACCACTTTGCCTGGGCAGGCTTAGACTTACTGAACGATTTACGATTGCTCATATGCGGTCAGTTTCAGCTCCGCCTGGAAGCATCGTGCAGCCCGATCTATTTCTCCAAGCTCATGATGGGCGGGGCAATCACACTAGATGTATATTCATTTTATTGATAAGATGGAACGAGCACAAGGGCATCGTTGCAGCTCGGATCATAGAAGTTTTATAAAAAAAAAAAAAAAGTTACTATACTGACCGGAAATAGAAACTATACTTTTAAATTGTCTCTCCTGAATACTTTAGTTAAAAATTACCGATTGATGATTTGACTAACTATAGACATGAATCCTGTAACAATTTAAAGAAAATCTGGTGTTCAAAATAAAAGGTTTTTGTAAAATGTAAAAAAGTGCATTTTTTAAAATAAAATCTGTAATCGAATTTTGACTTCAAAATTTTTCCCTATAGGTAATAAGTTATAAGCATGATAAAAAAATAACATAAAATCTAAAACTTATCGAAAAGCAAACATTTAATTGAAATCACAAAAACTGCTTTTTCAAAATAATGTTGCAAACCAAACATCGACCCAAAAGTACTTTTAATCATTTTAGCGTCTTCAGTTGTGTCTTAAATATTGATTAAAACAAAAACCGCTATCAGAAATGCCATACTTTTCGCTCACTTCCTGTGGTTGGGTCAAATATTTAAAGGTCGATAACTTTTCAACCATTGTGTAAATTATCATTTTATAAACAATATTCCCAACGTTAGATGATGAGTAAAAATGGGAATCACATTCGCGACACAAAATGTTTGACTCAATGGAAACTTAAACAGCATGATTTGTACCCTTGCTTTGAACCTGTGGCTATACCCATTAAATCGTGGCTATCATTAAACATTTTTTCGATAAATCAGACATGCCACTGATAATAATTTATATTTTCCTAACCACATGATGGATTAAGTTTGAAGTTGCTATGTTCAAAGGTTTATTTGGCAATATCCCAACCCATGCCTAAGACTTCAAGGTCAAAGTCACAGACTTAGAAGTTTTTAATGTTAATTTAATAGTTCATATTTGCGAAACCATATGATGGATTGTGTTTATATTTCGTATGATGAATAGATACAGGTCCAAAGTGAAATTCAACAATACCCATCCCATCACATGACCTCAAGGTGAAGGTCGATAGCGCAGTGGTTAGCGCGTTCGACTCATGATCGAGAGGTTGTGCGTTCGAATCCGGCCACCGGTATCGAGGTGTGTCCTTGGGCAAGACACATAATGACACTGCCCCACTTCACCCAGGTGTAAATGGGTAGCAGTGGTGCAAAAGCCACTGCCTCTCTCTCGCGCGCGCGTGGAAATACCCGGAATGAGTGTTCGAGAGCGATTCAATAAGCTTGAAGCTTTCATCGCAATCGAACTAAAATAAATTAGTATAAACTAAGGTGAAGGTCGCAGGCTTAAAAGTTTTTAACTTTAAAGTATGTTAAGAGCTGATGTTTTGCAAACCATATAATGGATTAGTTTCATGTATGGTATGGTGATGGTTACATCTCCAAAGGTTAATTCAGCCATACGCCTGCCCCTGACCACAAGATCAAGGTCACATACTTAGAAATGTTTTATGCTAAATGTATTAAGAGCTCATATTTTCCAAACCATATGATAGATATGCTTCATATTTGGAATCATGATAGACCCAGGTCAAAAGTTTCTTTCAGTCATATCCCCGACCCTGTCTTATTATCTCAAGGTCAAGGTTGTAAGCTAAGAAATTTTTAATGTAAAAGTTTTTAAGAAGTCGTATTTTCTAAACAATTTGATGGATTGAATTGATATTTGATATGATTATAGTTATTTTTTCAACAGTTAAATCGATAATTCCCCCCAGCTCTGTCAATGACCTTAAGAACACTTTTTTCACACGAGTATCACTGTCTGATGACAGCTGTTGTTGCAGCATATTCTTTTCGGGGTGATGTGGGCCCTTTGGCGGGGGCATCCGTGTCGTATTGACACATTTCTAGCTTTGTTTGTATTGGGGGTTTACGACACAGGCAACACTATTTAGGTCATTTTTGAGCCAGTCAGTTTAATTATCAACACTTTTCCTGGGCAAGCTTATACGTAAGCGGTTAACCAGTACAGTGCACATTCTTTCGCCAGAAACTGAAAACTGCCTTTCTTGAATCAGTGGAATGGGAGGGATTGGCCGTAGAAAAGATTCCATGAGAAATTTCCATGAAAGAATGTTGCCGACCCGGCAGGTATCAAGCCCGCGTCCTTCTGATCACCAGTCAGACGCGCATCCGACTGAGCTACCGAGGCCGCCATCTGAAAGATTTACAATGATACAAATATATAAATCTTGAAAATAAAACAAATGAAAAAAAAAATATATATAAAAAGAAAAAAATATGTGCCACTCGTCTAAAAGATTTTAGTGTAACTCGCAGTACATCGCATTAACCGCTCGGCGCCGACTTCTAGATCATCAGGTGAACAAGTCCACCTAAACCCCACTTTATAAAGAGAAAACTGGGGTTAAAAGGGGTATACATTTTTATGCCCCCGCCATTCGAAGAATGGTGGAAAGGACATATAGCGCTGCCCCTTCCGTCCGTCCGTCCGTAGACGCAACCTTGTGATGGCCATAACTCCTATACCCTTTAAGATTCATTGATGGTTCTTGGCACACTTGTTCACAAGGCTGAGACGGCGTGTCATGCGCAAGAACTAGAACTCTGGATGCCATACTTTTTTGAGTTATCTCCCCTTTTAATAAAATAGAATTCCTACTTTGTGATGGTCATAACTCCAATACCCTTTGAGATATATTGATGGTACTTGGCACAGTTGTTCACAAGGCTGAGACAGCGTGTCATGCACAAAAACCACAACTCTGGTTGCCATGATTTCTGAGTTATCTCCCCATCCAATAAAATAGAGTGGCAACCTTGTGCTGGCTATAACTCTAATACCCTTTAAGATATATTGATGATGCCTGGCACAGTTAGTCACAAGGCCGCGACCGTGTGTCATGCACAAGAACCACAACTCTTGGTGACATGGTTTTTGAGTTATCTCCCCTTCCAATAATATAGAATTACTACCTTGTGATGGCCATATCTCAAATACTTTGAGATATATTGATGGTACTTGGTACATTTGTACATGAGGTTAAGCAGATGTGTTACGTGCAAGAACCACAACTCTGGGTGCCCTGGTTTTTACATTATCTCCCCTGACAATATAACCTTGTGATGGCCATAACTCCAATACCCTTTGAGATATATTGATGGTACTTGGCATAACTGTATACAAGGTTGAGACGGCACTTCATGCCTAAGAACCACAACTCTGGGTGTTATGATATTTAAGTTATCTCCCCTTCCAATAAAACGGTATGACCCCTTTGTGATCTCCGTACCTTCAATACACTGGTGGTACTTGATGCAGAAGTACATGAGGTTAAGCAGGTGTGTCATGTTCAAGAATTACAACTCTGGTTGCTCTGGTTTTTGAGTAATCTCCCCTGACAATATAACCTTGTGAAGGCCGTAAGTTCAACACCCTTTGAGATATATTGAAGGAACTTGGCACAATTGTATACAAGGTACATGTATAGAAGGGGTGTCATGTGCAAGAACCACAATTGTTGGTGCTGTGGTATTCGAGTTATCTACCCCTCCAATATAACAGTATGACAAGCTTGTGATCCCCATATCTCCAATACCCTTTGAGACATATTGGTGGTACTTTGTACAGAAATACATGAGCTTAAGCAGGCATGTCATTCGCAAGAACCACAATTCTGAGTGCCCTGGTATTTTTAGTTATGTCCCCTGACAGTATAATTTTGTGATGGCCATAACTGCAATACTTTTGCGATATATTGCTGATTTAATTCTGGTGTATGTTCTATTGATGAACAACCTTCTGAAGGCCATATTGGCTTTTTGGTCGGGGGGGGGGGGGGGGTTGCCGTCTCTTATGATGGCTATTTTCTATCTGTCTATTGGGGATCGCAGGATCGATCCCGGGCTTCTCCAGACTTTCGGATGAGTCTTTAAACCGAGGTCCCGTCTCCGTATGACCTTAGCTGTTGGTGGGACGTAAAACAAAAACTCACTCACTCTATCTGTCTATTGGATGAATAGAAAAACAGTGCAGAACCTGATCAGACACATTTCTGACGTTTGATCTTTGCCTACACTGTTTGCTCAGGTTTGACTGCCCGACATTGAGTGTAGGTCCTGCATACTTTTGTGTCCCTAAGCTTGTGCTATGTAGGATAACAATGTTAAAGATATGACGCTTAAAGTGTAAGCGAATGCCCATGTCGGCTTCTTTGCAGTCTAATTAGGACCTCCTTTGTCAGTCGTTATATTTTATAATATCCTGTGATTGTGTATGCGAATGAACAGGTTATCTGTGCCTTTATTGCATACAATAAAAAAATAAACCACCCGAGCGGCCCGGGTTCGAATCCCACTCTGGGCGTGGATTTTTTCAGGCTATGCATCTTTCCTTAGTTACGGCTTTCATGTCGTAAGACAAGTATCAAAGATCTGGGCCTTGCGGTTTCAGAGGAGAAGATTTTTTAAGATTTTTCCTATATATGTCAATGTAAAACCAAGTGGCCCCAGGGTGCGGGCATTTTTGGCCCCAGGGCTATAATTTGAACAATCTTGATAGAGGTCCACAAGACGAAGCTTCATACAAAATATCAAACACCTGAGCCTTCTGGTTTCAGGCAAGAAGATTTTTAAAGCTTTTCCCTATGTAAGTCTATGTAAAACCAAAGGGCCCCGGGGCAAAGGCATTTTTGGCCCCAGGACTATTATTTGAACAATCTTGGTAGAGGTCCACTGGATGAAGCTACACACCAAATATCGAAGGCCTTGGCCTTGCGTTTCAGAGGAGAAGATTTTTTAAGTTTTCATTAAAAAATCTACTTTGGATCCCGTGATCTCGATGTGCAATGGACCGGAACCAATTCAACAACTTTGAAGGGGGCCACCTAAGGATCATCCCTGTAAAGTTTGTTCAAAATCCGATCAGTGGTTTAGGAGGAGATGTCGTATGAAGAAATTGTTTACGGGCGGACGCACACACGCACGCATGATGGACGACGGACGAAAAGTGATCCCAAAAGCTCACCTCGTCATGACAGGTGAGCTAAAAATAGTCCACGAAGTCGACCGTCTAATCTTTGTCGAACAGTTATTGGGCATGTGCGGGTTGCAGTATTGACGCTCAGCAGTGCAGTTCCAGTCAAACTTATTCTTAAGTAAGAGTTATTCTTTTAATCATTTCAAAATGCAGTTGCAGTTGTGTTCCTACGGCGGAGATGGTTCCTGTGGTGGAGGTTCTCCACGTAGAGGGTTGCAAGTATACCCTACTCTTCAGCTCTACGTTGAAGCACCATGCAGCCCAATCTATTTCTCCAAGTTTATTTTATAAGCAGGAATCATTCCAGTCAATCCCGGGCTTTAAACATTGTGAATAATAAAACGGATGACATGTCAATAAAAAAACAAGATTTCAACATTTTAGCTCCATAAAGCCGAACGCTTCCCATCAAGTTTCATCTTTATCTGACATACGGTTCGGAAGAAGATGTCGTTTAAAGAAGTTCGAGATGGCTGCCATGGTCACCATCTTGGATATAGGAACGGATTCTGAATCTCCGTGTTGCCTCCCTTTGAAGATAATGTCACGTATTGGCATTTATAGATTTAATAAAGAAACGTCTATGTAGTTACAAGAAGCATTACATGGAAGGCTTCAACAAGCATTTGTCGGTATATTGAAAATCACATTTTTTATCATCTATGCTTAATTGTACTCGAGTGAATCCTCTAATTCATGTACAAACGCTAGTGTTTCCATTTGTCAATTAAAATCCTTTAACGCATTGTAAACTTTATCATTTGTCATGTATTGCGTTAACTAATATGTTTGAACCAAATGCCTCCCTCCACGTATCAGCTCAAGTATCACACGTACTGTTCTGGGGGATGTCGAAAATGTGAAAAACCAACGACGGACGGACGACAGATAACATAAGCTGACCTGGGGCCAGTTTCATCAAAGCATTTGCGACGTATTTTCGTCTTAAAAAGATCGTACGAAGTTCTTACGACAAAAATCCTGTTTCATCAAATGTTCGAGATCTGCGATGTTCGCACATTTTTGTCGTATTTCTGAGATGAATATTTAGACATCGCACATTGAAATTTTCGTCTTAAACTTTGGACATGTCACGGTCATAGCGTAAGAAGAGGTTATAAAACATACGCTTATCTCTTGACTAACGTAAGTAACAAGTCATTTCGCTTACCTTCGAAGGCCACGCCCAATACTTATATCAGCATATGCTATGAAGACCCCTCGAAACTGACCCCTTTGTTATAATCTTTAGTTTGGGTTCGGGTTTGGGGTTTTCTTAGATTTTTTTCTGTTTTGTTTTTAATAGAGATCGTGGGTACTCGTTAGAAACGCATCTTTGGGGTTGTTGGGCTTACGAGTATCCACAATTTATATTTCATGGTATAACCTAGAACCGACGCTGGCTTTCGACAATCGATGCTTGGTGACATAGTGCTTCCGTGCTGAGCTAAAACCAACCAAACTTGATTACTGGTTAACCGCTTAGAATGTAAAAGACTGCCCAAGAAAAGTGGTGCGAGTGGGACCGCTCCTTAAACCCTGTCGGTAGGGTTTATAATTTCACTTCACCTCAAAGTCCCACAAAATCGAAAGCAGCGTCTCCAAAATGACCTAAGTACATGTACATTGTACCAACGGTTGGCGGGGGCTTAAAATCCCAATGCAAACAAAAGAACCAACGCGTTCAGGTAGTTCTAACGATTACCCACAATCTGCGATTAGACTTTTGATTAAAATGAATACTCAGCGTACCTCAAATCGACCCATAAAACTAGAATTGTGAATACGACAGAGATGCGCCCGCCCAGGGACCATCTCACCAAAAAAAAGCATGCGCCCCCCCCCCCCTCCCCAACCAACCCCCCCCCCCCCCACACACACACACACATACACACACAAAAAGACCGCATTGCTCGGCTGGAAAACTATCCTTGAGAACATCGGCGTAGGTGTGGGTAATGTCGTTTAAATCTTGGAAAAAGTGTGTATCATTATCCAGATATGAACCAAATCTATAAAAAAATAAATTAGTAAATAGAAATGAAGGCAATGATCAGGAATCGATACATTTAACCCACAGCTCCCATCAGGGACACGAAGGGAAAGAAGCACAAACATGAAACAGCTAGACCCTAATGGAAACATCACTAGCGGAAAGCCAAAAGGACAGTTACTTTCCCACAAAATGGCAAATTGTCTATTCAAACCAAAATAATATAAGCGATACACACACTCAAAGACACACCATAACAAAAATAAACCATGACAGAAGAACCGCCTTGGAACGGGTCAGTGAAACGAATTCCACTGGGGGGGGGGGGGGGGGGGGGGGGGGGGTGGGGGGCTTAAATCGATTTTACCTGGCCACAATCCTCGCCCTAATTTCCGTCGCAATTTAGACCAATGATTTGTTCAGTCCGCATGAAGGCTTCGTAAGTCTATGACATTGAGTTTTGGTTTTACGGCCCTTTCAAGATTAATTATTTTATTTCGAGCCGATCATTAATCAGATTTGGACGAAAACAAAACGGAGTAACCGGGGAAACGACCGTATCTTTCGCCATACCAAATACAAACTAAATTCATTAAATTGGTTGAGTAATGTGAGCTCTGGACATTCTGAGTCTCTGACCGTGACCTTGAGGTCATGGGCATGGGCGCGATTTTGTTGAAAATTATGAGTCCGTGACTTTGGCATTGAGGTCATGGGCACTGGTGCGGGTATGCTGAATAGATTTTAGATGTGTATCTATCGTCGCACCAAATATGAACCAAATCTATTATATGATTTTAAAAATACGAGCTCTTAAATAATTTCAACATTCAATGTTTTCTAAGTCCATGTTTGTTTGATTTGAGGTTTAACGTCCCCGTCAACACTGTAAAGGTCATTTTGGAGACGTTGCTTCCAATTTTGTGGGACTTTTACCCGACATTGAGATGAAATGACATCTCAAGACCTGTCGCCCAATGAAACCAATAAGGTTTATTAGCATGGACGGTCCGCCTCGCACCGCGGTTCCTGGACAGGCTTAGATCCTCTAAGCCGTTTACCAGTACTAGTGTGCGGGCCGGATTCAGCTCTGCGTGGAAGCATCATGCAGCCCATATATTTCTTCAAGCCCCTATGGGCGGGGCCCTTCTAAGTCCATGACTTGACCTAGAGGTCAAAGGTAAGGGCCAGTGTATTGCTGAATAAACCTTTTGACCTATACATACCATCACAATTCCATCATATGGTCTGGAAAATATGAGCTCTTAAAAGTTTAGGTTCCTCCTGGTACAATGCCTTAACTAGAGGTTGCATGATCACGTACGTACATGTGCGTACACTCGTTTGTGGAAAACCTTTAATGTCGACGGCGCGGGGGGATCATGGTCTTGCGTACTGTCATTTCGTCTATGTGCAGGCGATTGTATAATTGTGTATACATGTAGCTATGGGTTCTTTGTAATTTAAAATTAGTCATGCTGTAGAATCTATGCTGCAAATGAACTGATTTTAGTTTTCAATGAAAGGCTGGACGGCCTGACAGACGAACAATCAATGAAAATATATTTGCTACAGACCATTGCCAACAACAAACCGGAGCTGAAAACTGATATACGTTCAATACGAACACTTACAGAGGCTACGTCACGTAACGTTATATGCGGATCCTTATTAAACAACGTCATGTATTGACGTTTTGTGTTAAAATCGTGTATAAACTGCGTTTTAAGTTCATACGATAAATTGAATCTTGTATTCATGCTCTTGCATTACTGAATTTATTAAACTCAGCGTGAAAAGGTATTAAAATGCAAAGCGAAGTCTCACATGTTATCTAATATTATAAACTCAGCAATACGCGTGGTGCACTCATGCTGAAGACCCAACCCCACCCCCATATTTACTGACAAACACGCTTGTGAAAGGGTCATTATGACTACGTTAAATCAATGCTAGTCTGACGTCACTACTTCCACAAAACAAACCAACTCCAGTGGTACAGAGATAATGAATATCTGTATATTACGATAATAAATGGAAACACAAGTTTGAAACAACGAATCAACGTTGATTCAACGTTGTTTGTACTGAATATACATCTAGATTCACTGGAACAATAATTTTAAAACGTGGTGTCTACTTTACACGGCTATTTTAAGACGGCACGTGATCACGCATGTGACAATTTGTGGCCCCGTTTAAGAGCATATTTAACAAGAAATATCTTTAAAAAAGATATGCGGCGTAGATTTAATTGGAAGGTTGTATAGAACTATAAGCTACAATAGTGACAGCAACAGTTGTCTAGCTATGAACTGGTTTACTGTATTCAAACAATTCAGATGTCACGCGAGATAAAATAGCTTTGCAGAGGGCGGTGTTCCGCCTGTTTGAGCTAAGGTCAATGTGAAAGGTCAAGGTTAAAAACATGACCTCATTTCAAGAGCATATGATCTCAAGTATATGCACAACAAATAAGAAAACTTTATCATTTACTGTTTTTGAACACAAATTCTAGGGTTAACATTTAGGGTTGTCGCTATGGTGAACGTAAACGCATAGATGGACGAATAAACGGACGAGCAGACAAATGGACGGAAACTTGATCTGATGTGCACCTAACTAAAACTCAAATTACACTTATTCCTTTTCAGAATTTATATAGCATTAATGATACTCGAAAATGTCCATTTTGTGTTAAAATGGAGGACATAAAGTATGCTGAAGACAAATGATACACTGCAACTTTTATTGGGCATATACTGTAAATTAAACATCTGTCAATTTGTAATGCGATTATTACATGTTTTTGTCATGCTATATCTCTTTATTGGTTTCATTGGAGGTGTCATTTTATCTCAATGTCGGGTAAAAGTTCCACAAACTTGGAAGCAACGTCTCCAAAATGACCTACACAGTGTTGATGGGAACGTTAAACCTCAAATCAAACAAACAATTCCTTTCGCAGAAAATTCTTCCTTTCGCGAAAGGCACCTTCCTTCCGCGAAATGGTTCCTTTCGCTATATGGACCAACCACGTGAAATTAGGTCAAAATAGCTATTCACCGCAGCAGTTTTAGAATTCACTAGAAACACAATTATACATATTATGTATGGTCATCAAAGACAAGACGGTGAGCAAGCCGAAACTGTATATATTTTTCATTCATGTCTCTCATAAAAAATGAAACATTTCCTAGGTTAAAACTTCGGTAAACTGTCGTATTTTTTAGTAGATTTATTTATGCAAATCAGTGACCAATAAAATGGTCATCTCCTTGGACATGTGGTTTTATTGACCAATGGAATAACGAAAAATGTAGGACAAAAGCAAAAACATAACGGCTACGCCGTAAAAATGCGACATATGTTAGTGAAACGCAAATTTAGCTCGTACGAACACTGCGATGTTTTGATGAAACTGACGTACGCAGTTCTTTAAAAAGTGCGTAAGAACAATTAAAGATTAATCGTACGGTGTTTATTGATGAAACTGGACCCTGGAGCAGTACCCAAAACATGGTTTGACGGAGGTACAAGAAAATTTAATGTTACTTCAGGTCACCGCCCATCGGAACTTGGAGAAATAGATAAGGCTGGCTGCAAGAGCTGTACCGACCGCATATGAGTTCTTGTAAACCGCCTAGAAGGTCTAATATGTTCTATAAAAGGGTTATCCTTTGGAAGCAAGGAATACACCACAGAAGTGAAAAATATGGAGTGTACATGTTTTCTGGGCCAGACTAGCTAGTTTCGGCCAATTAGGCCTCATCAGTGACCCTCAGATATTTTCAAAATTCCACAATGGAATCAATGATCCCAAAGGACAAGAAAATATAATCTACACTATAATGTAGGGCAGGGAGACGTTTTACCGCCGCCACACATTCCCACACACCAGCTGTAGTGAAGTTAAATATGTTCTATAAAAGGGTTATCCTTCGGATGCAAGGAATACACCACAGAAGTGAAAAATATGGAGTGTACATGTTTTCTGGGCCAGACTAGCTAGTTACGGCTAATAAGGCCTCATCAGTGACCCTCAAATATTTTCAAAGTTCCACAATGGAATCAATGATCCCAAAGGACAAGAAAATATAATCTACACTATGATGTAGGGCAGGGAGACGTTTTACCGTTTTAAGCCTGTCCAGGCAAAGTGATGCCCGAACCCACAGTGGAGGTGAGAGACCTGATGATTAAGATTCGGCGATCTTACCCATTTGGCCACGGAGGCCCGTCATCTTCTACTCGGGACGTATTTTGTGAATGCGTCTATAAATTACATGTAAGGGCGGACATGTCAAAACCAGTTTTCTAAAGGAATACTATCACAAGGCAATCGCTAGACTTTTACTTACTTACTTACTTACAGCCGTTTTTGAGAGTCATTTCGTATATGAGTCGGTGGCGAGGAAGTGCATAATTGCTCGTTAACCGATTTTGTACCGGCAATCCCGAAACAGGTACCCTGACAAACTGCCGTGCAGGCCCAGATCAGACGCCGCAGAACGCGGCGTCTGATCAGGGCCTACCCAATTTACAATAAATTTTGAAGAAAAACAATCTGACACCCCTAAATTTGAAATGAATTTGTGCTATATATAAGAAGGAAGATTCTATTTGGTACAAAAAGGGATAACACGTCCGTGTAATGAATACCCTTGTAAAGCTTCACTGGCCCACAAAGTGTAACGTCCTTCGGCAAGGGACTTTACATAGAGTTATCCTATGTGCACACCGTCATGTACACTTTTATCCTCCAAAATGTGGAGTATATGTAATTTACACCTTCGAGTAATGATCAAATATGACCGATGGCAGTATAAGAAAGAAAGAAAGAAAGAAAACATTGTATAAAGAAAAGTGGGGCTTTTCCTGGGCATTTTTTCTATATTTTAACACGGTTATACATTACTTTCCTCACCAGCCCCGATAGCCCAGTTGGTAGTGTGTCCGCTCCGGGGAACGGGAGGTCACGGGTTCGATCCCGGGCCGCGGAATACAAAAGTCGTTAAGAATGGTACTAGCTGCTCCTCGCTTGGCACTCAGATTTACGGGGTAGAGCTAGGACTGGTCGACCCAGTGTCAGGATAATGTGACTGGGTGTGGTATCATGTAATGTGTCTGGGACATGATACTTCAGTGAGGCAGCACTATAAAAGTGAGCATTGAGCTCCCTGTCACAATCAGACACCGTCGTGATATGACTGAAAAATTGTTGAAAGCGACGTTAAACCCGAATACACACACATATTACTTTCCTCATTCTTTCTCTAAACCAGAAGCCTCCGTGGTGTAGTGGTTACGCTACTCGCCTTGTAAACTATGGATCGCAGGATCGATCCCGGGCTTCTCCAGACTTTCGGATGAGTCTTTAAACCGAGGTCCCGTCTCCGTATGACCTTAGCTGTTGGTGGGACGTAAACCTCAAGCACTCACTCTTCCTCTAAACCAGATTGTGGGTACTTGACTTACTGAGGCAGTTTAAAGCAGAAATATAAAAAAAAATATTACAGATTTAAAAAAGAAGAAAGTTTTCGAACCTCGCACACAAGTGTAATCTAGACGTTATCAACGTCAAGCAGCGTTGCAACAAAAGTCGTTGCTAACGTCATTATTTATAACGTTCTTAGCAACCTATTGGATGCAGTCACGTTTTATAGCTCAGTCAATAAAATCAATGATAATATAGAAATTATGGAGAAAGTGTGTGATATTTTTTATCCTCCAAAGGGAATCGATGCTATTCCATCAGATGAATCTGACACTGTAGAAAGTTCCTTGGAAGAAACAAGTCGAGAGAAGTCGGGAGCATGTGACTGGATTATGACCAAATTAATTCATCTTGAGAAGAAGTTGGAACAAGCTGTGAATCATGAAATATCGGAATTAAAAGGAAATGATGAATGGATAATTACAAAACTAAACAATCTCGAGGGCGCAACTCTTATAATGAACAATAGCGTAGAGCAGGTAGAACGAACATCTAAAGAACAGACTAAGGAACTGAAAAGTGTCACTGACAAACTGTCCAGAATTAAAGATGTTTTAAGTGAAAGATCTAAGGAGTTTCTGACCATCATTGCTTTTGTGTATAAGTTAGAAGATAAAGTTGACTCTCTTCATACCAGAATGAGTAGTTTAGAAACCAACATGAAGGATCAACGTAATGTAGATGCAAAAAGCAAGACAAGTAAGTACATTTTCAGTATAGGTTTATATGTCTTCAATGGAGCGCTTTGGTGCAGTGGTAGCGCATCGGATTTGTAATCGAGATGTTGCGGGTTCGATCCTCACGCTGACCAAAGTGTTGTGTCCTTGAGCAAGGCACTTCATCCACATTGCTTAAAAAAGTACTGGTTACCACCCAGGTAGTCCTGCTCGTAATGATCAGATGTGAGCGAGTAGCAGTAATAGGAGAAGAAAAAAAATAATTCGTTACAACGCCTATAATACCATGTTCCGCATAGGCCAGGCATCGAATCCATTTTTTTTTTTTTTTTGTTCCCCTTTACTGTGTCACCAGGCTTTATTGCTTTACTGTGTTATGAGCAAAAGAGTTCTGAACTTAAAGAAGACTTCTGACACACCCCCAAGAATTACATAAAACCAAACTGTTAAGTTAAAGCATTGTGGCTGGGTGGCTGGGAAGACTCTCAAATGGATAGATTCCTTTCTTTGTTATTGAAAACAGCGAGTTGTTGTTAATGGTGAAACTTCGGAGTGGACATTTGTTTTGTCAAGGGTCCTGCACGGGACTCTTCTTGTTTCGCTTCTGTTCTCCCTGTACACTAATGATATTTCCACTGACACTGAATCAGAAATAAGACGCGGATGACTGTTTTGCTACCGGGAAATTAAAGATGCAGCTAACTCACTGAAACTACAGAAGGATATAGATAGATTAGGATGTTTGGCAAGAAAATGGGGTTGAGATATATGCCCGTTAATTGCAAGATTATGCATATAACTAGGCTTCCGAGAAAAGAGATCCTGTGAGACGCAGCTCATCTTGTTGATTGACGAATTCTCTAAAATCATGCAGATGGGCAAACAGACTGATTTGATACTTTTAGATTTTAGAAAGGCTTTTGACAAAGTTGCCCACGAAAAACTTATACTAAAATTACCTCACTATGGCAAAAGGGGAGACACCCTAAAATAAATTTCTGATGACCTAAATTGGAGTTCCCATATAGATAACATAACCAAATAGGCAAACCAGACACATGGATTCCTGAAAAGAAACATTCGGGTCCATAACAAGGACCTGAAATCAGCAGCTTACAAGACTTAAGTAACCGGCCCCGATAGCTCAATCGGTAGAGTGTCCGCTCCGGGGAACGGGAGGTCACGAGTTCGATCCTTGGCCGCGACATACCAAAGTCGTTAGAAATGGTACTAGCTGCTCCTCGCTTGGCACTCAGATTTACGGGGTAGAGCTAGGACGGGTCGACCCAGTGTCAGGATAATGTGACTGGGTGTGGTATCATGTAATGTGTCAGGGACATGATACTTCAGTGAGGCAGCACTATAAAAGTGAGCATTGAGCTCCCTGTCGCAACAAGACACCGTCGTGATAGGACTGAAAAATTGTTGAAAGAGACGTTAAACCCGAATTCACACACACACACACACACACACACACACACACACACACATACACACACACACACGCACGCACGCACGCACGCACGCACGCACGCGACTTAAGTAATGTCGCAGCTAGAGTATGCGTCCAATGTATGCACCCCCTCCTCCCAGCAACACACACACACTGCCACTGATATATACAAAGTGGAAGCAGTCCAAAGAAGGGCTGCCAGATGGGCAACACATGGCTATGGTTACTCTTCCAGCGTTACAGCTATGATGAAGGAACTAAACCGGCACCCCTGTGAACAACGCCGTATTGACAATCGTCTTGTTATGATCTACAAGATCACACATGATCTTGTTGCCATTTCCGCATCTGAGTACCTTATCCGAAATACCAGGTTATCAGTCCATAATCACTCCTTTGCATACAGACATATCTTCACCAAAACAGAGCTACTACAAGTACTTTTTCTTTCCCATGACCATTAGCCAATGGAATGCACTACCCACCCACATAGTTATTCTTCCCACCCTGTCGCAGTTCAGCAATGCTGTTAGTCTGGTACTCCGTGTTTCTCCTTAAAAATCCCAATTCTGTTTTTATCTTAAAACTACAGTAATATTCCAGAACTCCGTTCATAAAATCTGAATCATCAATTTTTTCGTCTCTCGCTTTTAATACTCATTTTTGCCCGTACAACACTATGGAAAAGTTTTAGACCTCACCCTCCGCCGATTTCTCGAGCAAGCCGTATGCCTCAGCGACAGCTAGGAAAGGCTGTGATTATTTGGAGGAATTTGCAAAATCTATATTTTCTTTAACAAAGACATTCTGACAGGTTCGACACACCCTTGTAAACCATTTATAGAAGTGGTTACTGCTCTTGTAAATTACACGGGCGTCTATGTTTTATTTGCACGATCACTCCATGGAAAATCATTAGCTGTGACACCACATCTGATATCTGTATAATTCTTTTTGACGACTGTTGACAGCACATCGCGCTAGTGACTCCCCGTTCCTAGTGAGTCTCTATGTAGCCATTCGAATGTAAGGTGTGTCGCAATTGCATATCTATTTATAAAGTGCGTCGCATGGATTTGAATATTTATTATTTTACCTGACAATCATTGTCAAATGGACTTAGCCTGTGCTCTCATTTCTTTGTTTTGCAATTTTCTCCAAATAATCACAGCCTTTCCTGGCTGTCGCAGAGGCATACGGCTTTCTGGAGAAATCGGCGGAGGGTGAGGTCTAAAACTTTCCCATAGTGATGTATGGGCTAAAATGAGTATTAAAAGGAAGAAACGAAAAAATCGATGATTCAGATTTTCTGAACGGAGTTTATATTAAGACCACCTTTGGGACTGTTCAAAAGTGTTTTTAAGACCAATTTTGAACAGTCCCAAAGGTGGTCCATGACCAGAATACACTATATGCAGAAAACACAAAGAAAGAATAACTGTAACCTACTAAATAAGCTTTTTAAAGCAGAATTAGTCTTAATATTAGGTGGTCTTAATGGCGGAATTTCCCTGTATATTAACAACTCTTTTCGCACTGTACGAACTCATTTCACGAACTTTTCTTTACCTGTTTACTTCAACTAACCCCCTTCAGCACTTGCCGGTTCACCGGAACTCGTCTGATGCCCCCTTGGTGGTTAAGACGTATTTGGAGATAGATAGGAAGAGACCCAACAAAGTTCTAAGCATTTTACCCATTAGAAGGTAACGGTCCTCGAAAATTAGGATTCCATTTAATACCTTGCCAAGGTATTTAATGGAATCCTAATTGTCGTGACAATCACACATTTCTTGAGATGGAATACACATATTAGCGACATGTGTACTAAGGCAAACAGAACACTTGGTTTCCTGGGGCGAAATCTTTATCACTGTCCTCACGATGTAAAAGAGGCAGCATATAAAGGACTTTTTTGGCTCAATCTCAGAATATGGTTGGGGTATCTCGGACTCCCAGGAAGTGGTCCTTCGAGAAGAGATTGAAAAAGTTCAGAATAGAGCTGCTCGATTGCAACTAGCCATTACTACTGCTTTGAAACTGGAGTAAGAGTGGAATACTAGAAAACTTACGATGGGAGTCTCTCAAAAAAGAAGATACAGTAGGCTTGTAAAATTTTCCAATGGTGTTGCCAGCATTCCAACAGAGGACCTAGTTCCTCAAGCTAGACGCTGTAGAAATCATCACTCATTGGCATTTCAGACCCCTGCTGCAAGAACTGATATATACAAAGGACTCTTCTTCTCTCGGACCATTAGAAATTCGATTATTTTCTCAACTGAATATGCAAATGATAGCGGAAGTAAATTTACACCAATGGTGAGAGCTAGTGACTAACTTCCCATTTGACTTGTCACCAGTAACAACTCTGGTACTGAATGTATACTTAAGAAATAGATCAGCTCTAGCTGTGATTTGTTGAATAATAAATCACAGTTTGGAGGTCAGTTGTAAAGTAGATCAAATCACGAGCGCGTAGCGCGCGTGATTTGTCTACTTACAACTGACCGACAAACTGTGACTTATTACTCAACAAATCACAAACTAGAGCTGATCTATTTCGATTCTAAGACGCTGAAAAATGGCAATAATGCTGTTGTTTCTTTCAAAATCTCACAACTTTTCGCCATTGCTGGAAAAAAATCCCGCTAAAATTATCGATTAAAACACATGCCTTTATATCCTTTTCTAACGTTTTCGATGCGAGAAAATGACGTTACACCGTCTAACGTCAAGGAAATCGACTAGTGACGTCATAAATTTGCAGTTTTTAATGACGACACTCTTCCTTGTCGTGATTTGTTGTAGAATAAAACACAGTTATTTTCCATTGCCTATATAGGCGCGCAGTGTTAGAATACGTTGTTTGCACCACAAGAAAGTACAAGTGTGGTATATAACTGTTCTGTCAGAAGAAACATTTGTCCGCTCGATAAGGAAGGGGATATAGCTCTTGCTCATAAATACCGCCCAGTGATCCCTTACATGTTGCCATGCGAGTTGTTTGAACATATTTACTGTATAGAATACTAAATATCGTTGCTCACTGGGACGAGCACCAACTTTTGTCAGACAGGCAACATGCATTTGGGCCCCGTCAAGCGATTTTGGTACTTATCGCCTATGCGAGCAGCGAAGGTTCAGGCGAGCCTGCGCATCCGCGCAGTCTCGCCAGAACCTTCGCTGCTCGCTCATACAAGCAGTGAATCAAGAGGCACCTTCAGACAGAAAGCCATATCCCTGGCCCCTCTGAATGGCTGGACATGCGCAGTTAAAATTTGTCATGACGGAATGCTCGAAGACAGAAATTCGCTTGGCGGGGCTCATTTATGGAAAGGCAAATCATGCAACTCAGCTGACCAACGATTGGGTTAAAATTTTGAACAAAGGATGATAGGTTGACACGTTTATCATCCTCACGAACTATACTCCAAAGCAAATTATCTGACTATTTATCATATTTGCACTATTTGCTGGCTCCCAGCTTGACATTGTCAATAATGGAAAAACAGGTAACCAGACCCCCCCCCCTGACCTTTCGAGGTCAGGGGGGTCTGGTTACCTGTTTTTCCAACACTGATAACCTTCAGACTAGGAACCAGCAGATAATGCAAATAAGGTGAATGGCACTGGCGGAAAGATACTCAGATGAATAGATTCATTTCTTGGTTATAGAAATCAATGAGTTGATGTTAATGATAAAACTTTGAGTTGGACTCCAGTTTGGTCTGGCGTCCTACAAGGAACAACTCTTGATGCATTGTGCAATACATGGTTGGGAGCGCATTGTTAAACAGAATATGTTGTCACAACATTTCCCAGTACATGGTTTGGGGCGCAGTATTTTACAGAAAATATTAGCCTCTATAATATGTTACATTTTACTTTGTCCAACAATGTGTTTTACAGAACATACTTAGTCATCTTAAATATTTTATATTTTGTCAAAACATTGTGCATTTATTGGTTATGAGAGCATTTTTTCATAGAAGATGTTGGCAATATCAAGCAAACATCTGTCTTCGGACATGCTGCATACAGCAGACTCGGATCAGCCTGTGTGACAGCGCATTCTAATAAATTAGCACGTTAATAAGTACGAGTGATGAACACCCATCTAAATCCCACTTTATATAGAGAAAACTGGGATTTTCAGGGCTATACAATATTTTCTTATTTTGCTCTAAGACATGTGGTCCCCGTCAAGCGATTTTGGTACTTATCGCCTATGCGAGCAGCAAAGGTTCAGGCGAGCCTGCGCATCCGCGCAGTCTCGCCAGAACCTTTGCTGCTCGCTCATACAAGCAGTGAATCAAGAGGAACCTTCAGACAGAAAACCATATCACTGGCCCCTCTGAATGGCTGGGCATGCGCAGTTAAAACTTGTCATGACGGAATGCTCGAAGACACAAATTCGCTTGGCGGGGCACATGTAATCTTTAAAACGTTATTTGAAGTAAGAACAACAGCGAGTCACGAGCAGCGTTTAAGTGACCCCCCTTGAAGTTCGGGATTAACTTTGCTCGTGGCCCGATGTCGTTTATACTATAATGAAATAGAGGATCTTACATGAGTGCTCATGTATTATTGAATTTATTAAAAGAGTTGAGGAAAAGGGATAAAATGCGAGGCTTTGCCGAGCATTTTACCCCTTTTCCTCGACGAGTTTAATAAATTCAACAATGCATGAGCCCGAATGCAAGATTCTGTTTATCATATGACATTTAAAATGCATTTTATTCACGATTTTTTACAAAAATGTCAATATTCCGCCATTAGTAAATGCGACGTCGTTAAGGACGTCGTACATGTAACGTTACGGGACGTATCTAGCTAATTTGCATATTTAGTCCACTTGTGGATTATCGAAAATATTACATGGCGTTATTACACTCTCAGACGCGACGTCATATGATAAAGTTAAATAAATAACATTTCTTATATTAACATTTTTGCCCTCCATTATTGGGTGAAAAGTCAGGTTTGCGGGCTAAATTTTAAACAAGAAAACAACTGCATACAGTTCTCCTATTAACAGCGGATGAGCTCCATTGACGACTTGACGACGCCACAAGCTTTATTTTGACGTCATATTGGGTCAAGAATACGCAAATGAGTCTCCAATAGATTTATATTTTTAAATTTTGCATGGGAGTAGATCTTCACATTCTGCGTCGAAACATGCAATAAAAAGATAGGTTACCGAGTTCGCTAGGCGTCAGGACAGCACGAAAACCAGAAACCGTCATTGGCGATTTTTCAAGCGTTATTGCCAGTAGCACTTTTCTTTTTTTTTTTTTTTTTTTTTGAAAGGGCTATTGCCAGTTAACTGTCAATAGCGGTTTTACGTTAAAATGGTTATTGCCATTTAACTGTCAATAGCGGTTTTACGTTAAAATTGCTATTGCTAGTTAACTTTCAATAGCGAATTGACGCTGTTGCTAGTTGGCTTGCAGAATTATTTCATTCCAGTTTTTACTTTTACAGGGAGGTATAAATTAGTATTCTTACAAGCCTCCGAGGAGCCTCCGTGGTGCAGTGGTTACGCTACTCGCCTTGTAAACCAGGGATCGCAGGATCGATCCCGGGCTTCTCCAGACTTTCGGATGAGTCTTTAAAACCGAGGTCCCGTCTCCGTATGACCTTAGCTGTTGGTGGGACGTAAAACTCAAACACTCACTCACTCTTACAAGCCTCCGTGGTGTAGTGGTTACGCAGGATCCATCCCGGGCTTCTCCAGACTTTCGGATGAGTCTTGAAACCGAGGTCCCGTCTACGCATGACCTAAGCTGTTGGTGGGACGTAAAACTCAAACACTCACACTCACTCAAATTAGTTTTCTTATTCCTTCTCTAAAACATACTGTTGTTCCTCGTTAGCATCTCCCCGATAAGGCAGTCTTGCGAGTGCTCAAAGTCTGTTTTTAGCATAAATGAGAATATCATAATAATTCATTTGCTTATTTAAGCCTGCGGAAGTGAATGAAATAAAAAGAAAGTGAATTCAAAGTTACATAAGACTTTCTGAGTCAGTTTTGGCCTGAAGAGCTTTATAAAATTGCAAAGAAAGAATAAAAAGTCGATGAGGCAGTTCCAGTACCCGCATTCTATGTATTAATAAGAAGTAGGAAAATATATTTTATCAATTTCACCAGAAAATCACTGTTCTTACAGCCCTACACCACGCCAATATGCCTATATAATTTTGACCACATTTAAAATAGAAGTGAAGGCAATGATCAGGAATCAACACAATTAACCCACAGCTCCCATCAGAGACACCAAAGGGAAAGAAACACAAACATGAAACAACTAGACCCTAATGGAAACATCAATAGCGGTAGTAAAAACTGGTGTTTACAGGGATATACATTATTTTTAGCTCACCTGTCACGTAGTGACGAGGTGAGCTTTTGGGATCAAGAATGTGGAACAAGGATATAATGACAATAAGGATGTGGAGAAAGGAGAACCTGAAAATGAAGAATTTCGGGGGAGCATATAGTCGCCGCTTCGTCCGTCCCGCTCTTGTTTACGCGAATTCTCAGAAACTACTGGTCGGATTTCAATGAAACTTCATGGGAATATTCGCATATCACCTGCGTGTTTTTGTTCGATGATCTTTCCAACAGTTATGACCCTTTGATGAAGTCTACATGAATATATAGGGTACCGTTCGTGTCAACGCGAATTCTTAGCAACTACTTGCAGAAATTCAACGAAACCACAATGGAATCTTAAGCAGCAATATGGGATGCGCGTATTATTCGTGCTATCTGGTTAGATGATTTGTCACAGAGTTATGGTACTTTGTTTAAAGCTTCAGTGTAAGGTCACTGTGGCTATTTTTAGAAAAAAATTTGTCATCACTCTGGTGCCTACATTTATTGGATGTTAATATAACTTCACACAAATGTTGGGTATGATAATATCTTGAGCAAGTTCGACTTTCTGGGTCCTGGGCTCAAGGTCAAGGTCACTGCGGCTATTTAAAAAAAATTGTCATCGCTCTAGCGAAGTCATTTGCTGATGGATTTTAATTAAGAAATAGATCAGCTCTAGCTGTGATTTGTTGAGTAATAAATCACAGTTTGGAGGTGTTGTAAAGTAGATCAAATCACAAGCGCGTAGCGCGCGTGATTTGTCTACTTACAACTGACCGACAAACTGTGATTTATTACTCAACAAATCACAAACTAGAGCTGATCTATTTTGATTCTAACAGGCTGAAAATCGGCAATAATGGTGTTGCTTCCTTCAAAATCTCACAACTTTTCGCCATTGTTAGAAGAAATCCCGCTAAAATTGTCGACTGGAACACATGCATTTATATCCTTTTCTAACGTTTTCGATGCGAGAAAATGACGTTACACCGTCTAACGTCAAGGAAATCGACTAGTGACGTAACAAATTTATAATTTTTAATGGCGTCACCTATCAAGCTCTTCTGAGCTGTGATTTGTTGCATAATAATTCACAGTTCCTTTCCATTGCCTATATAGGCGCGCTGTGTTAGAATATAACTTCACACAAATGTTGGGTATAATAATATCTCGAGCAAGTTCAACTTTCAGGATCCTGGGCTCTAGGTAAAGGTCACTTTGGCTATTTTTAGAAAAAAAACTTTGTCATCGCTCAAGTACCTACACTTATTTATGGATTTTAATATTCACACAAATGTCAGGTATGATAATATCTCGAGCACGTTTGACTTTCAGGGTCCTGGGCTCAAGGTCAAGGTCACTGCGACTAATTTTAGAAAAACACTTTGTCATCGCGCTAGCGTCGCCATTTTCCGATGGATTTTAATATAACTTCACACAAATGTTGGGTATAATATCTCGAGCAAGTTTGACTTTCAGGGTCCTGGGCTCAAGGTCAAGGTCACTGCGGCTAGTTTTAGAAAAACTTGCTGGAGGCAGAAATCTTTTCAACTGTAAACGGAGTTCCATTGCACACAGCCTTTCATTATCAACCTCTCATCATTCTGATATGACTGAAATACTGCTAAAAAGGATGTAATATCTCAAGTCATCCATCTACATTACAGTTGCAGATAAATTGGATCAAAGTGAAAGCTAGTCTTGGCAGATGGTCAAAATGACCTATTTTGACAGTCAGGGGATAGGATCAGATCCATTTTCGAACCCGTCTGATATTTTATATGCATGTAAAGGCGCCCAATACGGAACCATGCCTGGAGACAGTTAACTGTCAATAGCGGTTTTACGTTAAAATGGTTATTGCCATTTAACTGTCAATAGCGGTTTTACATTAAAATTGCTATTGCTAGTTAACTTTCAATAGCGAATTGACGCTGTTGCTAGTTGGCTTGCAGAATTATTTCATTCCAGTTATTACTTTTACAGGGAGGTATAAATTAGTATTCTTACAAGCCTCCGTGGTGTCGTGGTTACGCAAGATCGACCCCGGGCTTCTCCAAACTTTCGGATGAGTCTTGAAACCGAGGTCCCGTCTACGCATGACCTAAGCTGTTGGTGGGACGTAAAACTCAAACACTCACACTCACTTAAGATGGATATATGCCACTTGTCAGAAACAACCACAATTTACCATATGTGCATAACCATACAGATCATTAGTTTATTTTATTTTCTGTGTTTATTTTATTTCATGCTAAATGGCAATAAGATATTGTCGTAAGATATTCTTAAACCATTTAGGCAATTTCTGTTTTACGTTAAAATGGCTATTACCAGTTAACTGTTAACAACGCTTTTACGTTGAAATGGCTATTGCCAGATAACTGGCAATAGCTCTTTTAACGTAAAACCGCTATTACCAGTTAATTGGCAATAGCAATATTAACGTAAAACCGCTATTGCCAGTTAACTGTCAACAGCCACTTCGTTTTTTTCTTCTAAAAACTGATATTTTGACGTCGCTTAGCACTGCAGTGGCCGACGTCCTCACCTACTGCGCTACAGAGGCAGTGCATATAAGGCTATTTGGCATTGCAGTACACACTGTATATAATAATAATAATAATAATAATAATAATAATAATAATAAAGTCTTTATTTCTAGAGGGTAACACGATTAGAACAATAACTAATCTCCCGTATGGCCCCCATATTATTTACAAATTTTACAAAGAACAAAGTACCGCATTTACCGCATTTAGCGCATTCCCCGATGAAACGCCGCAGATTGTAGATTATATGGCATCTCATCAGGGTCCGCACTGCTTGCCATTTACATTATCGGCAGTAAACCATACTTGTTCAATGTGACGTCGCCGCATCTGTGCGTGGGTTCGAATGGCAGTCAAAGCATACTTGTTCATATTTTAGAAAAATCATCTACAAGCATAGTAAAGACTTGAGGTGTCCAAATATTTGGGGTATATACGTAAAACAACAACAAAAAGACAATACATGGATTGATATTATAAAATGACAAAAAGGATCAGTCAGCTCCCAGCATGTACAAGTATTGAACTCAGTTAAATTCTAAAGCTCAATAGCAACAATAAAAAATGCTTTCTTTTGATGTAGAAATTCTCACAGTACTGCAGAAAGCAAATTTAAGAGACCATCAACAATTTTGGAATGATGAAGAAGCAAAATTAATATTAATCATATCACCTGGCTGAGAATAATTAATTTATACATGATAAGGGAGTGCCCGCCTCCACAGACATTTTATTATATTATTATATAGAGGGGTGTATTTGATGTCACTCAGTTTTTTAGCTCACCGTCACGTAGTGACGAGGTGAGCTTTTGGGATCACTTTTTGTCCGTCGTCCGTCGTGCGTGCGTGCGTCCGTGCGTGCGTCCGTGCGTAAACAATTTCTTCAAACGACATCTCCTCCTAAACCACTGATCGGATTTTGACCAAACTTCACAGGAATGATCCTTAGGTGGTCCCCTTTCAAAGTTGTTCAAATGGTTCCGGTCCGTTGCACATCTAGGTCACAGGAGCCAAAAATAGATTTTTTTCACCGAAAACTTAAAAAATCTTCTTCTCTGAAACCACAAGGCCCAGGTCTTTGATATTTGGTATGAAGCTTCATCTAGTGGACCCCTACCAAGATTGTTCAAATTATAGTGCTGGGGCCAAAAATGCCCCCATCCGGGGCCCTTTGGTTTTACATAGGCTTATATAGGGAAAATCTTTAAAAATCTTCTTCTCTG
This sequence comes from Lucinisca nassula, assembly GCA_963580285.1. NCBI lineage: Eukaryota > Metazoa > Mollusca > Bivalvia > Lucinida > Lucinidae > Lucinisca > Lucinisca nassula. Next base: position 66,996,778 of record OY757011.1, on the reverse strand, counting down.
AAACCGCAAGGCCCAGGTCTTTGCTATTTGGTATGAAGCTTCATCTAGTGGACCCCTACCAAGATTGTTTAAATTATAGTGCTGGGGCCAAAAATGCCCCCGCCCTGGGGCCCTTTGGTTTTACATAGGCTTATATAGGGAAAATCTTAAAAAATCTTCTTCTCTGAAACCGCAAGGCCCAGGTCTTTGCTATTTGGTATGAAGCTTCATCTAGTGGACCCCTACCAAGATTGTTCAAATTATAGTGCTGGGGCCAAAAATGCCCCCATCCCAGGGCCCTTTTGTTTTACATAGGCTTTATATAGGGAAAATCTTGGAAAATCTTCTTCTCTGAAACCGCAAGGCCTAGGTCTTTGATATTTGGTATGAAGCTTCATCTAGTGGACCTCTACCAAGATTGTTCAAATTATAGTGCTGGGGCAAAAAAAAATGCCCCCGCTCCAGGGCCCTTTTGTTTAACATAGACTTATTTAGGGAATATCTTGAAAAATCTTCTTCTCTGAAACCACAAGGCCTAGGTATTTGATATTTTGTGTGAAATTTTATCTAGTGGACCTCTATCAAGATTGTTCAAATTATAGCCCTGGGGCAAAATATCCCCCCGCACGAGACCCTTTGGTTTTACATAGACTTATATAGGGAAATCTTTAAAAATCTTCTTCTCTGAAACTGCAAGGCCCATGTCTTTGATAATCGGTATGGAGCTTCATCTAGTGGACCTTTAAAAAAAAATCTTCTTCTCTGAAACCGCAAGGCCCAGGTCTTTGATCTTTGGTGTGTAGCTTCATCTAGTGGACCTTTGCCAAGATTGTTAAAATTATAGCCTTTGTTGATATTTGGTATGAAGCTTCACCTTTTTAGACCTCTCTCAACATTATGCACATTATAGCCCTGGGGTTAAAAATGGCCCTCCGCAGGGCCCACTTGTTACTCTATGGATCAGGTGAGCGATCCAGGGCCATCATGGCCCTCTTGTTTTGTTGTTGTTGTTTTTTTCCGATTATGGCTAATTCCCTCAGCAATGAAAGCGACATTTCGTCTTTTCAACCATAGTGGAGATATAATCAGGAATAATTAAATATTTGCGTTTTAAGGCGATTCTTCTTTCGCCGTTTATTTTTGTTAAGGTTTGTCTTTGAGTGTGTGTACATGTATCTCTTATATATTTTTGTTTTGGATAGCAATTGGCCATTTTGTGGGAAAGTAACTGTTCTTTTGGCTTTCTGCTTTTGATGTTTCTACTAGGGAATAGTTATTTCATGTTTGTGTTTCTTTCCCTCGGTGTCTCTGATGGGAGCTGTTGGTTAATTGTATCGATTCCTGATCATTGCCTTCACTTCTATTTTACTCCGATTCGAACCCACGCAAGTCGCCTAGCACTACAGTGGCCTTCGTCGCTACAGAGACTTCCCCACAAAAAGGATGCTCATATAGTGCATATAAGGCTATCTGGCACTACAGTACACTCTGTATTATACAGGGGTGTGTTTGATATTACTCTTTTTTCTCTCGATTCCCTCCGCAGTGGAAGCGACTTTTCGTCTTTTCAACCATAGGGAAGACACAATCAAGGATAAATAAATATTTGCGTTTTAACTTTGAGGCGAACCCACGCACGCATAGAACGTCCTCACCTACTGCGCTACAGATGCATCCCCCAAGAAGGATACTCATATAGTGTATATAAGGCTATCCGGCAGTGCAGAACACTTTGTATACATGGGTGTATTTGATATTACTTAGGTTTTTTGTTTGTTTGTTTGTTTTTTTTTTTTTTTTGTTTGTTTTTTTGTGTGTGTGTTTCGATTATGATTATGTTGTGTCCTATTTATTGTTGAACAAGGTGAAGAAAGTCCTTGACTACAAAGTGAGGTTATGAGCTATGGCTGCATTAAGAAATACAGGTGTCTATAATTTGTGCGCGTTTTGACGTAATTTATAAACGACGTTTCAGACGTTCCTGGAAACCGAAGTCTAACATAAAGCTCGCCCAAAACATAATTTCTTGGAAATCATCATTATCAGACATATGTAGATATATGTGTATACAATATAACATTAATTTTCTAGTCGCTTGTTATGGCAATTCCGGTATGTAATTTATGGGTAATTCGTGCTGATACTTAAAAAAAAAGCACACACACAAAAAAAGAATCTGTTGCCTGTGAGAAAGCCTTGCTTAGTAAGAAATTCTACTCAGGTTACAACTCATATTAATCGTTTTAGAAAAACTAAGATATAGTAAATACTTGGTTAGGTTCTTTAATAATAAAATATAATCGGTGAGCCTTAGACAATTTTATAGGGGCGAGCTTTACCTTTGAAGTTTGAATCATATTGGTCGAAGGCTATAGGAGGAGTTCGCGTTTAAAGCAAAGGGGGAGTTCCAGCCTATAGTAAATTTCCATAGGGTTCTGCCCACGCACAGATGTCCATGATATTGTGCATAATTAATACCTGGTAAATGACTGTTCATTATTTAGCTATTTCACTCTCATATCTGTGTTCATTATAAATCTACAATGTTTTGTTTATTTCTGCATCTGAAAAAAGGGGTACCCCCAAACACGTATACATATACACATTAGCTTCTTATGTTTTGGAGTTATTTTTTTCTCAGGCATCACTGTAGTCATTTGAGATTATTTTTGTATCACATTTACTATTGTTCAGGTAAAGTTCTATAGACCATGGACAATTTCATATGGAGGAGACCCTAGACTTCACAACCATAAAATCTTTTGGAGTATGTTTGACTTTTGATTTCATACTGTTGCAGTTCTTGTCACCTCATCATATTGATAAGAAAATTGCCCATATATGTGTAGAACATTTTATCAAATTTTCATGAAAATCTGAGACCGGTAACATACTGCATTTGAACATTGAATAATAATGGTCAGATTTTTAATTTTTTCAAACCATTTGTAGATATGGTATAACATTTTCAATCGAGAAATTGCTCGCAAATAATATATATAACCATGAATATATGTATGTTTAAACCATCGTGTGTATAGTGTGAGCTCATATAATCAGCTGCTGTATCAGTTATGGTACCCTGGGTGTAATGTTTTGTGACTGTTGCAATGACAAGTCCATTGGTTTAGTTTTTTTGTTGTTTTATTTAAGCATCTATTCTACTCAAAGTTCCAACCAAGTATATCATGTGCTTGCATATAATTACTGACGAGCGACTGCTCATGAATACGAAGCTCCGCCTATTATAAATCTCATTGGCAGCTAGTAGATTACCGTAAACACTACACCTTTCTCCCTTTTGAAATAAATTTCTCATATAAATTTGCTTTGGCATAGCATGTTACTGATAAAATCTGACAGAAATAATTGCTCATGAAAATGTTAGGTACATATTTCGTACATATTTCAACAAAACCTGACAAAATAATTATTTGCAGAGCTTAGAATTCATGGCAATTTATGCAACATGTCAAAAAAGAAAACAAAACCCGCAGATTTATGACTGAACTGCGGATAGATTTTAAATGTTCTGTATATTTAACATTTCGTGTGGGTCTGGTTAACAGTTTATTTTCCTCATTGTACACCATTTCTGAATCTCACTGGCGTTTTTATCGTCTGTCTGTCTCTCAAATTAATTCGCCGTGTTTCAAGTCTGTGAGAGTTTGTTTGTTTATTGCCTGGTGCAAAATAAGGTCTGACATGACACACATTACGGTAACGAATGTCGCCACTATTTGATTCTAGCTTCAAGGAAGTGTAATTTTGACTTACAACCCTGTAAATTTTGCTGTCCCAGTTTGAAAGTATTTTGCCTTTTGTTTGTTTTAGAATAAGAACTGGTTGTCCCACAGAAAACTTTCTGTATGTAATTGGTTTTGCCTTGTTAGCATGGTATTTGATTTTCTCTTTTTGTTTTTTGTCTTGTGTCTTCAGTTTATTGGGTACTGTAAACTGTGGCATCTCAGGTAATTTTGTCCTAATGGGTCGGTTTAGTAATGCCTCGGCTGGGCTGACATTTGTTGTCGAATGGGTTGTGGCACGGTAATGTAGTAGAAATGTCTGTAACTCTGTGCGCCAGTTTTTATTTTCTGCGATAGCAGACTGTATACACTTTTTCAGTGAACGGTTGAAGCGCTCAATTTCCCCATTTTGGCGAGGAAAGAATGGCATGGAGTAAGAATGCTTAATGCCGTTTTCTTTGAAAAATAATTCCATTTCCGCGCTTACCATATTTTGCGCATTGTCTGTGCGTATTTCTAGCGGATATCCTAGAATTGAGAACCATTTTCGCAAGTGGCTGATCATTGTTTGACTGGTGATTGATGTGATAATTTCTACGAGCGGGAAGCGCGAGTAATAGTCAATCACTGCAAGGATATAGTATTTGTTTTCAAACGGACCTGTCAGGTCCATCCCCAATTGTTGCCAAGGACCATCTGGCAGTTTTGTCATTACGACTGGTGGTTCCCTCGGCGGTACGGATGTTACCTGACATGCATGACATGTTTTGACTTTGTTCAAAACATCATTGTCTATGTTAGGCCACCATACCTTTTCTCTAAGTAATTGTTTTGTTTTGACGATTCCTTGATGACTTTCGTGTGCCAATTCTAACACACGCCTCTGTAAGGATGTGGGTATGATTATTTTATTACCTTTAAGGATAACTGAGCCCTTGACGGTCAGTTCATTTTTTACTTGACGATAAGGTCTCAGAATATCTGATTTTCCCCATCTATTTCCCTGAATGCATTTTCGCACCTTGGCGAGAGTATCATCTGTTTCGCATTCTCTTTGCACTTCATCTAAGGTCAATGCAATGGGCAAGCTAGATTCCATTACATAATTGACATATTTCTCGGTGAGGTCACATGTTTCATTGTTCGATTCAGGAATCGGAGTGCGAGAAAGAATATCAGAGATATTTTCTGACCCCTTCAAGAACTTAACTGTGAAACTATACGGCTGTAGTTTCAAAACAAAGTTTTGAATTCGTGTGGGTGCTTGATGTACGCTGGTAAAAATTCTTTCAAGTGCTTTGTGGTCTGAATAAACCGTAAAATTCTGCATACCATACAGGTAAATGTGGAATCTTTGAATCCCAAACAACACCGCTAATGCTTCTCTCTCAGTTTGTGAGTAACGTCTCTCAGTCGGCGTTAACGTTCTACTTGCGTACGCAACTGGACGTACATCACCGTTTGATTGTTTTTGGTTTAATATTGCAGCTACGCCGCACGGACTTGCATCTACAATTAAATGTGTCTCGGCTGATGGATTGTAATAAGCCATGACCTCTGCGCTAATCAAACGTTGTTTCAACGTCTCAAATGCAGCTTGTTGCTCTGGTCCCCATTCCCAAGGAACATTGCCGCGCGTTAACTTACGCAAAGGTTCTGCAGTTGTAGCGTAGTTTCTTATGAATTTTGCACAGAACGTGACTAATCCTAGAAACGACAATACTTCATTTGCATTTTTCGGCGGTTCTGCGTCTCGAACGGCCTTCACTTTGGCTTCATCGATCTGAATGCCACTTTTTGACAAAACATGACCCATGAATTTCAATTCTGATTTATTGAATTCACATTTGTTTTTGTTTAGCGTCAAATTCTTTTCGCGCAATCTGGTGAGGACCATTTTCAAGATCTTGTCGTGGTCTTCTTGGTTATCTGCATAGATAATTATGTCATCGACTATGTTCTTGCAATTAGGTATGTCTTGCAAGATTTGTTGCAAAATGCGCTGAAATAATTCTGACGCAGACGAAATTCCATAGTTTAGACGTTTGTACCTGTATAGACCCTTATGACACACAAAGGTCGTTATGTACCTACTGCTTTCGCTGAGAACGATCTGGTGAAACGCCTCAACGAGGTCTAATCGGGAAAATATGCTTGCTCCGTTCATTTGCTGGAGAGTACTATCAATATTTGGCATTGGAAATCTTTCTCTCATAATTGCCTTGTTGGCTTGACGCATATCGATTGCTAATCTTACGCTATTGTTTTGTTTTGGTACCGGAACTACATTTGACACCCAAGGTGTGGGCCCTGTCATTTTTTCAATTATGTCATTTCTCTCTAACTCATCTATCTTATCTTCAACTTGTTTTTTCATCTTAAATGGTATTTGACGCAACGGCTGTGCAACAGGTGTCACTGACTTATCTATCTGTAAGTCTAACTGAAAATCTTTCAGTCGCCCGGTCCCTTTAAACCTATCCTCAAATGACCTTATTATTGAGTCTGTGTTTTCATGCGAAATATTGATTTGTTCTAGTGATAAACAATCATTGCTTATGCCGATGTGCAGTAAACCAAACTCGGTAGCTGATTTGCGGCCAATTAATGGTTTACCTGTGCCTTTGACTACCTGAAACTCTATCTCATGCTGAGAGCTTCCGATTTGCACTTTTAATTTTGTTTTACCTAGCAAGTCTAAAGGAGTTTTGCTTCCATATGGGTATATTTTGGCATGTGATTTTGAGAGGTAGTTTTCTGTGGTTTTAACCTGTTCATATGTTGATTTGTCAATTACATTAGTTGAAGCCCCACTGTCAATCAAAATATCAATTAGTTTCCCCTCTACAGGTAATGATAAAGTGGCGTCATTCTTACCTTGTAACACAAATAATTCCTCTCTCTCATCCTCAGCTCCCTCATTATTTTCCGAAAGAACATGCACTTTTTTCACTTTTGATTTGCACATTTTCGCAAAGTGTCTTTTCCCCCCGCACGCATAACACGTGACGTCCTTTGTTTTTTCACATGATTTCCCGTAATGTCCGCTTTCGCCACATCGATAGCAAACGGCTGTTGTGTCCCCCTGTGTTCTTCTGTTCGGTTGGTTGAATCTCTGGCCAGTAGGTTTGGTTGCCCGGTCGTAGTTGTGTGGTCTAGCCCCACGGTTTCTGTTGCGACCTGATTTGTTGTGTCGCACCCGGTTGACTTCTTCGTTGTTTGTCCCGACACTTGCTGAACTTTCGTCGGGTATCTCCATGCGCTTGGAATGTGTTTCACTGAGTTCATGGGTACGTGATATTGTTTGTACCTTATCCAAGGTTAATTTGTCTTCTTCAAGTAATTTTTTCCTCAGTTTTGCTGAGAAGCAGGAGTTCACAACTTGGTCACGGACCATTTCGTGTTTGTCTGTGAAGTCGCACGACACTGCTAATTTCGACAATCTTACAATGTAATTGTCAATTGTTTCGTCAGCACTTTGTTTCGCTTTATGGAACACGTGTCTCTCATACGCGATATTTTTCTTAGGTTCGAAATAGGTCGAAAGTTTGTTGACAGCGTCTTCATACGTTGTACCCTGGTCTTCAAACGTTTCGAATATATCTTGCACTTCATATCCCGAAATATGTAATAGTAATGCACGTTTCTGCTCGTCCTTCGTTATGTTTGCTGCTTTTATGTAGTATTCAAACCGTTTGAGATATTGTTCCCAAGCTTTGTTCAGGTTAGTGTGTTCCCCTGACACTTTAAATCGCCCCGGACTGGATAGATCAAGCTTTGCCGCCATTGTTTTTTTTTTCTTACACTTTGGTTTAGTATCGGAATTTAATCCATTTCATTGTTTTTATTTTCATATTTGTTTTTTTGACTATTACAGTCAAATTACATCCTTGTATTAAAACACATTATGTAACATTGTTTCTTTTCTTTTTTTATCCCTTTCTCGTCGCCATTGTAATGTTTTGTGACTGTTGCAATGACAAGTCCATTGGTTTAGTTTTTTTGTTGTTTTATTTAAGCATCTATTCTACTCAAAGTTCCAACCAAGTATATCATGTGCTTGCATATAATTACTGACGAGCGACTGCTCATGAATACGAAGCTCCGCCTATTATAAATCTCATTGGCAGCTAGTAGATTACCGTAAACACTACACTGGGGGACACCAAAAACACAATTTCTTTTGAGCGTTCATTAACAATGCAATAAAAATATATTTCATTATGTGACAAAAGTTTTTGCATTTAATGTAATCCTAAAGTTTGCTGAAGCTTATGATGACCAAGACTGTTGAAATGGCAAGTAAAATGGATTGTTCTGTAAACCAGACAATTTTCTTGATTCTCTAATAAGTATGTATTATGCAGTATTATAAGTATGATGCAGTCAACTTAAGATGTTTGAAAAGTCCGTCATACCGGAATGGCACAGCTTGCTTGAATAGCCAAGATTTATGATGTTTTTATTATGGTGTGCCAGGTAGTTCATAATACTACAGACTTTTGGCCCACTGTATACACGGATCACCGTAGGCAAAATGGAAACACTGTTGTTTTGGCTCTTTTGTCACTCTGACAATGTCCCCTCAAAATCTGAACTAAACTACAGTATACTTAAAGCGTAACAAATGTCGCCTGCTGTGCAAATCCGAGTAAGAAAGTTATATTCTTAAATATGATCGTTATATTCTTATATATGATCTGGAAAACAACCAGTTATTTTTTAGTAACATGATTTAATGAAGAAAATCCCAACTGACCAAAATAATGTTTTTTCATCATTTTATTGCAAGAAACAATATTTCAGATATAATTAATACATTTTAGACTTAAATTCAGTATGTTCCCAGTTTTCAGTTAACCCTTTCCCACACAGATACGTGTTTTACGTGTCTGCACCCTCCAACCCCTAATTTTAAGCCCCAGAAGCACCTAAAATCTGTATTTCTACCCCTGGATAGTTATGTTTGCTTTAGGATTTGTTGGGCAAAAAAGTGACCTGTTTTTCGGGCGGCTCCCCACTAAAAACATTCTTGGGTGGATTGAAGGGGGGCAACGCCCCCCTCACATCCCGAAAATATTTTGGGTGTATGGCCCAACCGGCCCCTAAAATTTATATCTGAGGGTGTCTGGGGTCAAAAATGCCTGAAAATTGATTCTGATAAAACATACTGCAAACAGTGAAAATGGCCAGTGCCAAACACCTTAATTATTGCCTTGACAGCTGTGTGAAGATTAAAATGTGGTCAAAAATTCATGTGAAAATAGACTTTTTGCCAACTTTGAGATGCCCCCTCTTTACCATGACAACAATGATCAAGTAATGAAAAGTTGCATTTGGAAGGCTACTGCCCAATGAACATTCATACTGATTTTGGTGTAAAACAGACCATCCATTATGAAACAATGGCTAGTTGAAGTTGCTGTCAGGTAAAACACTGTGAAAATCAGCGAAATTCACAAAATCCCTGAGTGGTAAAGGGTTAATGAAGAAAATCCCAACTGACCAAAATAATGTTTTTTCATCATTTTATTGCAAGAAACAATATTTCAGATATAATTAATGCATTTTAGACTAAAATTCAGTATGTTCCCAGATTTCAGTTAACCTTTTCCCACTCAGATACGTGTTTTTACGTGTCTGCACACACCCCCCCCCCACATTTTAAGCCCCAGAAGCACCTAAAATCTGCATTTCTACCCCTGGATAGTTATGTTTGCTTTAGGATTTGTTGGGCAAAAAAGTGACCTGTTTTTCGCGTGCCTCCCCACTAAAAACATTCTTAGGGGGATTGAAGGGGGGCAACGCCTCCCTCACATCCCGAAAAAATTTTGGGTGTATGGCCCAACCGGCCCCTAAAATTTATATCTGAGGGTGTCTGGGGTCAAAAATGCCTGAAAATTGTTTCTGATAAAACATGCTGCAAACAGTGAAAATGGCCAGTGCCAAACACCTTAATTATTGCCTTGACAGCTGTGTGAAGATTAGAATGTGGACAAAAATTCATGTGAAAATACACTTTTTGCCAACTTTGAGATGCCCCCTCTTTACCATGACAACAATGATCAAGTTATGAAAGGTTGCATTTGAAAGGCTACTGCCCAATGAACATTCATACCGAGTTTGATGTAAAACAGACCATCCATTATGAAACAATGGCTAGTTGAAGTTGCTGTCAGGTACAACACTGTGAAAATCAGCGAAATTCACAAAATCCCTGAGTGGTAAAGGGTTAATATAATAGAGAATACTATTCATACTTTCAAACGATTTCAGTGGAAGAAAAGAGCGAACAGTATATTTGCTAGCAGTGCTATAGAAAAATATATAGCCAACTGCAGATTTTGGCTCCGCAAATATGCTAGTAGTACAGCTAACAGCTGATTCACGCCATTTGTTAAACTGATAAATACAGAGCTAGAAAGCTTAACATTGATGGCAAGTACTGCATACATATGACTAAAAATGCGAATGGTATAACTACATCTAAATATAATATCAGCTATAAAATAAAGGAGCAGTCTCTATAAGGCTATTTTCATGGCCACAACTGATTTCCTTTAAACTTTGTAGCTTCAAATTGGTACATATTGGCTGTCTAATGGTGAATTTTTAGACTCTTTGGTCCACTGGTGTTTGCTGTATACACTATTAAAGTGGGTGGGGTAATGTCACCCCATTAAGGGTATACCAACAAAAATGCTATTATTTTTAATCAAAGTGCATGACTGGAGGCAATGTTTGCCGTGTGCTTACTACCCTTTTAGGCATAACAGCCAGTGATAACAGTCTTATAAATATCAAACAAGAGAAGAGTTTATACGCGCTTGTAAGTTGTACCCAAATACATGTAATTTTTATTCCCCAACTTTACGAAAAACCACAACACCTTTACAGTTTTCAACTTATTTCAAAGATCTTTCATAAATATAATGTTGATGTAATGGTCATTCTAGGTATATGTCAGAATTATTGTTAGTTCATAAAACTTAAAGAGTTACCTGCCCCTGAAATTGGATTTTACCCATTTTTTTTTAAGTCAGAGTGCATTTTTCCGTTTGTAGTACTCACAACTTCATTTGGAAGTGAATAAACCGATTCCATGCAAATATAATTAAATAGATGTGGACAAAGAAGTCATTTGATTGAATAGTGCATGCTAGAAAGCACATGAGCACAACATCCCACGGTACGAGCACCACTTCTTCACCAACAGTACTATCCAGTGATTGGGTTCCGTCCTTGTGGTCTAAACACATTGCAAAACGAGCAAACAATTCTTACATAGTCGCCAACATATGGTATTTTACTATTGGATATTTTGTTGCTAAGGCCTTCCACTTTGTTATTCTCCCATTAGCTGATTCGACAACCTATCTCACTTTGTATCTAGCCTTGAATCATTCGCCTCTTCAGTCGTATATTGCTTCTGAGATTTGATTAGGAAGTGAAGCATATGAGAATTAATTTTATAACCCTTTAGTATTTCTCTAACATCCCTGAATCATACATCAACTTTTGCAAATGTCCTATTTGGGGATTCAAATTCTGATGTTGCAATCGCAGTGGCTGATGGAACATACATATATATTGAGAAGAGTGGAAACTACTCATTTCAGAGAAGATCTTATTCCGTACATAAAGGACAGCCTTTGCTGAAACCTATGATGCTTGTGGCCACTGATGGTTACATTTTGACTGCGATGGGACCATATCTTGCAGATGGGAAAAACACAGCTGCTAAGATTACCGAACACAAGTTAAAGACTAATGCAGAAAATATTACTGACTGGTTTGAAGAAGATGATGTTCTCGTTGTAGACCGCGGCTTCAGGGATGCTATAGATATACTAAAGGATTTTGGAATCAATTCTCATATGCCTCACTTCCTAAACAAATCTCAAAAGCAACATACGACTTAAGAGGCGAATGAGTCAAGGCTAGTTACAAAGATGAGATGGGTTGTCGAATCAGCTAATGGGAGAATTAAAAAGTGGAAAGACCTTAGCAACACAATGCCCAATAGTCAAATACCATATGTTGGCGACTATGTAAGGATTGTTTGCTCATTGTGCAATGCATTTAGACTACCTTTGGTAACAAGCAAAGATTCAGGCAAAGTAATTGCTAAAAGAATGATGGCCCTAGCAAAAACTCCAAATAAGCTGCAGGATAAGGTTGTAACAAGAATTCTGCCAAGCTATGTCGGGCCTGTGGGGCGCAAAGTCGTCGAACCATGATATTTAGGTCAAGGTCAAACATAGATGCTTGCTCAAAAGATCCCATTCTCAAATGCATGCTTGCACTAAGTATCATTAATGAAGCTCTAATGAATCTTGAGAAATGAACTTAATCAACAGGGTGAACGTTAGGGTGGTCACAATATTTTACAAAGTCAGGGAACCATGAAATTTAGGTCAAGGTCAAATATGGATGCTTGCATTTAAGTTGCCATCCTCAGATTAAAGTTTGCACCAAATATCATAAATGAAGCTCTTATAAATCTTGAGAAATAAACTTGACCATTAGGGTGAACGCTAGTGTGGTCGCATTATTTTACAAAGTCAATGAACCATGAAATATAGGTCAAGGTTAAATATGGATGCTTGCATTTAAGTTACCATCCCCAGATACAAGTTTGTACCAAGTATCATTAATAAAGCTCTTATAGTTCTTGAGAAATAAACTTGACCATTAGGGTGAACGCTAGGGTGGTCGCAATATTTTACAAAGTCAGTGAACCATGAAATGTAGGTCAAGGTCAAATATGGATGCTTGCATGTAAGTTGTCATCCCCAGATACAAGTTTGTACCAAGTATCATTAATGAAACTCTTATAGTTCTTGAGCAATAAACTTGACCATTAGGGTGAACGCTAGGGTGGTCGCAAATGTTGACGCCTTGACGAACGGACGAACGAACGGAGAAACGAACGGAAAACCGGGCGCCTATATCGCGCCATGCTAATAGCAGGCGTGACAAAAAATGGCTGGGATAAAAAACGGGTTATTTGGAAAAAGATCAATGATGAGAAACTTGAGAATTTCCCAGAGATGACTGAGGATGTACTCAGGGATTTGAAACTGGGAATTTATCAGCTGAAGCAAGCCAAATCCTACACAGATGAACATTTTGACGACAATGGATCATATGAGATAATGGCACACAAAGAAGAAGATGGTGTTCTCAAAGCACAGATACGTTCTCGCCACACGTCTAATAAAACATATAACATGTGGGTTGAATATACACAAGGCCTGAACCCAATCACTGGATGGTATTGTGGGTGCAGAAGTGGAGCTCGTACCGTGGGATGCTGTGCACATGTGGCTTCAGTTCTCTGGTATTTGGGATATTACCGGAACAAAACAGAAAATAGTGAAGCAAAACCAAGCCGGGAACATATTGATTTTGTTTATGATGCTGCTGTTGACACATGGAGTAAATCTAGCGATTCAGAGGAAGATCAGTAAATTAACCAATTCTTAAACATGTCGTGAGACCATACAGGCTTATATTTAAGCACAGTATCAGTCTAAAATGAGGTTCCTCAACATGAGCAAAGCCTGCTTTGGTGGTCAAAAATGTTTGACAGTTGACAAATGTTCCATTTGCACCTGGAAACAAAGAGTTCATAAATAACAAAAAAAAGGAAATACTAGCATGCACTATTCAATCAAATGACTTCCTTGTCCACATCTATTTAATAATATTTGCATGGAATCGGTTTATTCACTTTCAAATGAAGTTGTGAGTACTACAAACGGAAAAATGCACTCCGATTTAAAACAATGGGTAAATCCAATTTCAGGGGCAGGTAACTCTTTAAGTTTTATGAACTAACAATAATTCTGACATATACCTAGAATGACAATTACATCAACATTATATTTATGAAAGATCTTTGAAATAAGTTGAAAACTGTAAAGGTGTTGTGGTTTTTCGTAAAGTTGGGGAATAAAAATTACATCTTTTTTGGGTACAACTTACAAGCGCGTATAAACTCTTCTGTCTTGTTTGATATCTATAAGACTGTTATCACTGGCTGTTATGCCTAAAAGAGTAGTAAGCATACGGCAAACATCGCCTCCAGTCATGCACTTTGATTAAAAATAATAGCATTTTTGTTGGTATACCCTTGATAGGGTGACATTACCCCACCCACTTTAATAGTGTATACAGCAACAACCAGTGGACCAAAGAGTCTAAAAATTCACCATTAGACAGTCAATATGTACCAAATTGAAGCTACAAAGTTTAAAGGAAATCGGTTGTGGCCATGAAAACAGCCTTATAGAGACTGCTCCTTTGTTACAGCAACTTGCCTTCCATCCATTTCATTTTGGGAAGTGTATGCCAAATGCCAATTTTACAACTAGTTCCAGTGTGACTAGCTCTGCATTTATTTTGAAGACTAAATATTGTACCTTAAAATTTTGCAGATGTTACAATGAACCTAGAAAAAAATGCAGAAAATTCTTTCCATGATTTCACAAAACTTTTGGTTGGGGAGTGGAGTGTGAGTCTCTTTGACCAAGTGATGTAAGAAAACATCAACAATACAAGGACCAATCAATCATAAGAACAAATCAGAAAATCAGTCTGTCCCTTCAAGTTTGCAAATTATTGACTGCTGTTTTATTTTAAAGAAATAAATTACAACAACAAAAATAATTAAGGAAAAAATAGGATTATTAAAGTAATTAATTAAGCAAATTCATTGAGTATTACTGACATCAAGTGCCTTTGTATTGCAGGGTTTAAAAATGTACAAGAAGGCCAAATAAAATAGGGTAAAAAGATCCACCATGTCTTATTCCTATTGTGTCATAATGTAACTTTTTCAGCATTATCATTTTTGCAATATTGTCAACACTTGCATTCATCATGGACAGTGCATGAATGCATTTTATTTTTTTCTCTTCAAAATGTTTGGATAAAACTTGACTTATATGTTGATTATGTATGAGCTCATTTACTTTTTTGTGGGGTTGTGGGGGGGGGGGATAATTATATAAATGCCTATGATAAGCTTTGTATGATAAGGTGGCCCTAAATGGACATAAAACACAATAAAAATTCACTTTATGGAAATCTTGTCCCCTGGTATTGAAACTGATTTTGCCAAAAAAATTGACCTGAACCCATATCTAGCTTTCAAAAACAATGTTACCGGTTTCTGATTTTTTTGAAATTTGTTTGCTATATAGAGCACATATGTGGCCTATTTTAGTTGCAATATCTTGGGGTGACAAGATCAGTAACACATCAAATTCTTATGATGAACATCTTAATTTTTGCAAATTTTCATGAAAAATAGAAGAAATGTTGTAAATAAATTTATCAGGAAGATAAAAAGACATAGACACATTTACATTTTTTGTATTAGATTAATCCTTATGGAGTTCTGTTGCCAATCAAAGCAACAAAATTTGAAAATAATCCTACACATTGATTTAAGACTGAAAAGTCCACAGGTGTGTATGACCGCTATAGGGGATTACCTCAGGGACCTCTTCTGAGACCTATAGTAATTTATCAAATGAAACAAAGTTATATATATAGTTGATAGACCTCAAGTAAACAACAACTGAAGTTTCAAGAAAATCTATGCGTGGGCAGATTTGGAACTCCCCCTTTACGTTTTTCTATTTTTAGCTCTGGTGGCCATTTTTTTCATCAGAGCGGGATCTTTTAGCTATTTTGGTAGAGGGTCACCTAAACAACATTCCTATGAAGTTTGAATGAAATTGGACTAAGGGTACAAGAGGAATTGTCGTTTCAACATTTTTTCTATTTTAGCTCTGGCCGCCATCTTGTTAATCAGAGCGGAACGAGTTTAGCTATTTTGGTAGGGAGTCACCTAGCCAACATTCCTGTGAAGCTTGAATGAAATTGGGCCAAGGGTACAGGAGGAGTTGTCGTTTGAAGATTTTTTTTTTGTTTTTAGCTCTGGCGGCTATCTTGTTCATCAGAACGGAACGGTTTTAGCTATTTAGGTAGGAAGTCACCTAGCCAACATAGCTACAAAGTTTGAATCAAATTGGCCCAAGGTTAAGGAGGAGTTCGCATTTGAAGTAAATTTACGATGTTTTTCTATTTTTAGCTCTGGTGGCCATTTTGTTCACCGGAGGTGAACTGATTTAGCTATTTTGGTAGAGGGTCATCTAAGCAACAATCCTATGAAGTTTGAATAAAATTGGCCGAAGAGTACAAGAGAAGTTGTCGTTTGAAGATGTTTTCTATTTTTGGCTCTGTAGTCATCTTGTTTGTCTGAGCGGAGCGATCTTAACTATTTTGGTCGAGAGTCACCTAGGCAACATTCCTGTGAAGTTTGAATCAAATTAGCACAAGGGTTTAGGGGTTCGCGTTTGAGGCAAATTTACGCTGTTTTTTTTTTTTTTTTTTTTTATTTTTAGCTCTGATTGCCATTCTGCTCATCGGAGCGGAACCCTTTTAGCTATTTTGGTTGAGAGTCACCTAAGCAACTTTGAATGAAATTGGCTCAAGTGTACGGGAGCAGTTGGCGTTTGAAGATTTTTCTATTTTTAGCTCTGGTGGCCATCTTGTTCAGAGAGGAACGATTTTAGCTATTTTGGTAGGAAGCCACCTAGGCAACATTCCTGTGAAGTTTGAATCAAATTGGCCCAAGGGTCAAATTAGCTCAGTTGAGCTTATAATGGATATACATAATTCGAATTATAGACATCCATAAATCGAATTTTGGATAGCCATAATTTAATGTATTTATATTATTAATTCAGATCGATTTATGGATATCCACAATTCGAATTATGGATATCACTAATTCCAATTATGGATATCAATAAATCAAAATATGGAAATCCATTATTCCGCAGATTTAAGAAATGAAATTTATTTTTTCTGCAGTTCATGGAAGTATCAACGCAGTGGGCCCCGTGCAAAGTAAATGAACCCCGAAGCGGTTCATGTAAACTTTGCTAGCGACCCACTGTCGTTCATACTTCCATGAAAAGCAGAAAAAATAAGTTTATTTTTTTTTATTTACATTATTTGCCCCTCATCACTGGGGAAAACATGCTTGTAGGGCAAACTTTTAAAGCTGAAAAACATTTACACGCTGTTTTTCTACAAAGAGCGGAGCAGCGTTGACGTCATCAACGCCCGTAGAGAACAATGGTTCAGAATAACGTTACCGAAAAGCATGTGATTCGATGCGTTCATTGAACTATGACGCAATTGTTTTCTATAGGTTTACATTAGATTTAACACTGGAAATGTAAATATTATAGATATCCATGATATCCATGATTCGAAGAATGGATATCCATAAATCGAATTATGGCTATCTATAAATCGGGCTGAATTAATGATATCCATAATTCAGATTATGGATATCCATAATTCACCGCAAAAGCCTTTGGTTTCAGTCATTATTTACTGTATTTATTTTAAGACGAATTATGGATACCCATAAATGGAATCATGGATATCATTAATTCGAATTATGGATACCCATTCAAATTTATTGATATCCATAATTCGAATTATGGATATCCATAAATAATTGTGGATTTCTATAAATAGGGAATAAATTGTAAAACGGCTCCCCATATAAATGCTGTTATTTGCTTCATATTCTCTCAACATTCCGCCATTGTTGAAGAAATCCCGCCAAAATGTTTTGCTGTAACACATGTATTTACCTGTTTTTGTAACGTACTTTATGCGTGAAAAAGACGTTACTCCGACTAACGTCAAGGAAACGATGGACGACGCCGCAAAACGACCGATAAAACGGCGGGTCTTCGCGTCACACTCTTACGCCCAGTGAGTTATCAATCAATATTTACATTTCTAGTGTAAAGTCTAATGTAAACCTATAGAAAACAATTGCGTTCATACGTCAATGAACGCATCAAATCACATGATTTTCAGTGACGTTAAATGACGTCATTCTAAACCATTGTTCTCTACGGGCGTTGATGACGTCAACGCTGCTCCGCTCTTTGTAGAAAAACAGCGTGTAAATGTTTTTCAGCTTTAAAAGTTTGCCCTACAAGCATTTTTTCGCCCAGTGATGAGGGGCAAATAATGTAAATATAAAAAATAAACTTAATTTTTCTGCTTTTCATGAAAATATGAACGACAGTGGGTCGCTAGCAAAGTTTACATGAACCCCTTCGGGGTTCATTTACTTTGCACGCGACCCACTGCGTTCATACTTCCATGAACTGCAGAAAAATAAACTTCATTTCTTAAATATATCACTAGATTTTACTATTGCCTATATAGGCGACCAGTGTTAGAATTAGTGGATAACGTCATGTCATAAAAATCCTATGACCACACGTGTAATAACACATCGTTACTGCCGCGTAACGTCATGACGCGTCCGTGACAACCCTATGGTGTCTTTTGAAATTCTTAAACAATAGAGACCGATTCAAAATTGTTATATGATAAAAAGAATATTACAAGAGTGGTCATTTCATATGAAATTTATGAAATGAGCATTCAACCAGCATTGCATTGAAAAAATATGACGTTTTCAATGAAGACGTTTGTTTGGTATCCAGTGACGTTGCGAGGTCAACGCGCGTTAAATTTTCAGCGGGAAATTTGTAGAGAAGCTCTGCCATCTTCTACAAAATGATTCATGTTCCTAAGTTGTAATCAGATGGAGATTTTCAAGACTGTGCGAAATTTTGTTTCCACAGGTGTGGTTTGACGATTTGCCGTCTGTTCAGATACTATCGTAGGCCATTCAACAGCCTCCATGTTTACAATTCGAAAGATATATATATAGTCACATTGAATGGTGTAGTATTTTAATTTTCAATTATATAGATCAAAGGCGTAGGATCTGTATAGCCTGTGCAATGCGTTTGCTCATTATGATAACACACCCGTGCGATATTCTGCATTTTTATGACCATTTTTCTGAAGAAAATCCGTGATATGTTTCTTATTTATACTGCAAACATAGGTTGTGGGTGCTCGTAAGAACCGGTTCTAATGCGTACTCACAACTTAATGTCTTGGCGCAGGATTAAGAAATATAATGTATACCCCCGGTAAATATCTTTGTACGAGATTTATTCATGTTTCAACTAAAAGAGTATCTCCCTCTGGGAACAGCTTTACGATTCAGTCCTTGTCGTTATATGCAGAAACGGTAAACATGTCAAAGTACTAATTTACACAGACTGTTTTCTCATTATTTGCAGAACGAAAGCAAAACAAGAAGCCAGCAAGTACCAGATGTAGAAAAACTGATATAGAACAAAATGAAACGCAAGAGACTGTGGGTAAAATAACTGAAATTGAAAATGAAGACTGTACAACATCAGAGAAGCAAGATCCAAAAGAGTGGAGTAATGCCAAGAAAAGAAGAATGAGGAAAATGAAAGTGAAAAAGAGAAATGAGGCCAATGTGGAAAAAGGACAAGAAGAATTTGAAAATAGGAAGAGTGTGAAACAAGAAAAGAATGAAAATGAGGAGACTATGGAACAAGGAGAGCATAAAAATGTGGGGAGTTGGGAACAAGGTGAGCATAAAAATGAGGAGACTATGGCCCAGGAACAAGACGAAATTGAAAATGAGAATGTGGAAAAGAGAGAACACAAAAATGAGAATATGGAAGAAGAAAAACATGAAAAGGAGGTTGCGAAAGAAAAAGAGCATGAAAATGATAAGAATATAGAACAAGAAGAACATGAAAAGGAGAATATGGAACAAGGGGTTAATGAAACTGAGAATGTGGAACAAGGATATAATGACAATAAGGATGTGGAGAAAGGAGAACCTGAAAATGATAAGAATATGGAACTAGAAAAACATGAAAATGGGAACATGGAACAAGGAGGAAATGAAAATAGGGAGAATATGGTCGAAGGGCAACATAAAAATGAGAATATGGGCCAAGGAGAATATGAATATGATAAGAATATGGAACAAGAAAACATGAAATCGAGAATGTGGAACAAGGAGAACATGAAAATGAAGAGAATATGGAACGAGGAGAGCATGAAAATGATAATAAAGAACAAGAAGAACATGAAAATGAGATTGTGCAAGACGAGCATGAAAATCAAATTGTAGAACAAGTAAAACATGAAACTGAGAATATGGAGCAAGAAGAACATGGAAATAAGAATACGGAACAAGAACATTATGAAAATGAGAATATAGCACAAGAAGGTCATGATAATGAGAATGTGGAACAAACAGAGCAGAAAAATGAGAATGAGGCGCAAGAAGATCATGAGGAAAATACGGAACGAGATGAAAGCGAAAATGAGGATACGGAACAAGACGTAACAGAACAGAATGCACAAATAGGTACAAGTACTTCAGACAACAAACAAAGGGTGGTGACTGACCTTGAGATTGAAGCTACAGACAGAAAGAAGTGTGCAGTAAACGTATGCAATCCAGACATGGTTAAGAATGATGGAGAGGTCAGGGACAGAAATAAACATACAGACGATCATCCCGAAAAGAAAACAAAGACCGTTGAAGACAATAGTCATATAAAGAATGGACGAGATGCAACTGGAGATAATAATTTTCATAATAAGAGCTGTCATTCGTGTTTGCATAGCCTTCGTACGGATTGGCGATCGCTTGCATTTTTAACTTTATTTACCATTTCCTTTGTCGCCTTCTCATTTGCATGTGGATACTACAGCTTAAACGCTTTTACATGCCTACCAATTGCTGATGAAAGAGGCTAGAGTGAAGAAAAGCATTTCCCCGTAGTTTGCATTAAATATATTCATGTTTTGCTTATTATTGCTTTCCCACGAAAGTTCTTTCACATACGCTTAGAGCAGGGTTGAAATAGGAAATCAAAGTACTGAGAGTACTTGTGGGTCGTTTGTCTCTGAGTGTAGGCTGGGAAAATAGTCCTGGACTGAGACTTAAACTGTTTCGTCCAATTCGTTAATTCAAGTTTTTTTTGTTTTTTTTTTTTTTAAAGGAAAAAGTGTAGACCCTGATCAGACGCCACAGAAAGCGGCGTCTGATCTGGGTCTACACTGTTTGCCAAGGCCAATCCATGATTCCAGTCCAGATTCTATATATATCCCTCTTACGCATCGATATGAATAACGCATTTATTTTCTATAAATAACCGTTACCTGCATTTCCTATAAGTCAGTGACAGTCACGTGGATTTTAGCACCGAAGAACTTTTATGCGTAGTAACTTTGAGTCATTTGACAAACAATCGACCCAAAAAGGCCCCAATATATTTAAGATGAATCAGAACACTACATGTGCTAAAACAGGTGTCAGCAAAGACTCAGATCACCATGCTTATAAAACTAAACTGCAAACGAATTGTCCGATTTTTATGTCCCCGCCATTCGAAGAATGGTGGAAAGGTCATTATAGTGATACCTATTTCCGTCCGTCTCCCTCCGCGTCCGAGATGGCGATAGCAATTTGTGTTTAAGTTTTTCATCATAATTACCAGGCGGGGCATCCGTGTTTTTCTAGCTTTTCTTGATGAATCTTCTTTCTTGTGCAATGCCAAGAAAACACAAGAGCTCCGCAAGCGGGTGCTTTGCTCGTCTGTTTTTATGCTCCCCGAAGAATTTCGGGGGAGCATATAGTCACCGCTTCGTCCGTGCGTCCGTCCCGCTCTTGTCTACGCGAGTTCTCATAAACTACTGGTCGGATTGCAATGAAACTTCATGGGAATATTAAGTATTGAAGGTGGATGCGCATATCACCTGCGTGTTTTGGTTCGATGATCTTTCCAACAGTTATGGCCCTTTGATCAATTCTACATGAATATATAGGGTACCGTTCGTGTCTACGCGAATACTCAGCAACTACATGCAGAAATTCAACGAAACTTCAATGTAATCTTGAGCAGCAATAGGGGATGCGCATATTATCCGTGCTATCTGGTTAGATGATTTGTCACAGAGTTATGGTACTTTGTTTAAAGGTGCATTATTGAGCTACCGGGTCTCAATTTTTTTTCTGGTTTTTATCTTCAATGCATACTCCTTTGTCATGTGTACCTTTTGGAGCCAAATACAGCTTCAGAACTTTGTGAAAATGGTCGTTTTCATTCGTGTTTACCCTTCGATCTGAACATGTGTTTGGAATTTCTGTTCTAAAAATAAATCTGTCAATTTACACATTCATGGCGACAGTATCGTCTCTATGTGCCGTTACTTATGGCATGGTATTCAGCGTCATATATGGAGAATCTATTTTTGTCATGAACTAAAAATAGATCTAACTAGTGTTCGAAACCTAGTTAGGGAATCGCTCTCAAACTCGTTTACCTGTCATCATAATTGTTCGCATTTTTGCATAAAATGCATTCATTTGTATTGTTTTAAAGAAAAATACCGGCTATATGTATTTTATTTTTGGAAGCTTTTTTTCCGGATAGCTCAATAATGCACCTTAAAGCTTCAGTGTAAGGTCACTGTGGCTATTTTTAGAAAAACTTTGTCATCACTGGTGTCTACATTTATTGGATTTTAATATAACCTCACACAAATGTTGGGTATGATAATATCTTGATGGACTTTCAGGGTCCTATGCTCAAGGTCATTGTGGCTATTTTTAGAAAAACTTCGTTTTCGCTCTAGTGCCTACATTTATTGATGGATTTTAATATAATTTCACACAAATGTTGAGTATGATAATATCTCGAGCAAAATCAACGTTCAGGGTCCTGAGCTCAAGGTCAAGGTCACTGCGGCTATTTTTAAAAAAAAACAAAACAAAAAAACTTTGTCATCGCTCTAGCGTCGTCATTTGCTGATGGATTTTAATATAACTTCACACAAATGTTGGGTATAATAATATCTCGAGCATGTTAAACTTTCAGGATCCTGGGCTCAAGGTAAAGGTCACTTTGGCTATTTTAGAAAAAAACTTTGTCATCGCTCTAGTGCCTACATTTATTTATGGTAATTTCACACAAATGTCGGGTATGATAATATCTCGAGCACGTTTGACTTTCAGGTCCTGGGCTCAAGGTCAAGGTCACTGCGACTAATTTTAGAAAAAAACTTTGTCATCGCTCTAGCGTCGTCATTTTCTGATGGATTTTAATATAACTTCACACAAATGTTGGGTATAATAATATCTCGAGCAAGTTTGACTTTCAGGGTC
This sequence comes from Lucinisca nassula, assembly GCA_963580285.1. Taxonomy (NCBI): domain Eukaryota; kingdom Metazoa; phylum Mollusca; class Bivalvia; order Lucinida; family Lucinidae; genus Lucinisca; species Lucinisca nassula. Next base: position 66,973,921 of record OY757011.1, on the reverse strand, counting down.
CTGGGCTCAAGGTCAAGGTCACTGCGGCCAGTTTGAGAAAAACTTGCTGGAGGCAGAAATCTTTCCAACTGTAAACGGAGTTCCATTGCACACAGCCTTTCATCATCAACCTCTCATCATTCTGATATGACTGAAATACTGCTAAAAAGGATGTAAAATCGCAAGTCATCCATCTACATTAGAGTTGCAGATAAATTGGATCAAAGTGAAAGCTAAACTTGACAGATGGTCAAAATGATCTGTTTTGACAGTCAGGGGATAGGATCAGATCCATTTTCGAACCCGTCTGATATTTTATATGCATGTAAAGGCACCCAATACAGAACCATACCTGGAGACAGTCCTATGAGGATTGCCTCTGTGTACGATGGTAAGTTTTCAATAATTTGTATTAAACAGTTTTACCCAATTAATATTTATATAACGGCACCCGCCCATAGGGGCTTGAAAAAATATATGGGCTGCATGATGCTTCCACGCAGAGCTGAATCCGGCCCGCGCACTAGTACTGGTAAACCCGTTAGAGGATCTAAGCCTGTCTAGGAACCGCGGTGCGAGGCGGATCGTCCATGCTAATAAACCGTATTGGTTTCACTGGGCGACAGGGCTTGAGATGTCATTTCATTTCAATGTCGGGTAAAAGTCCCACAAAAAGCAACGTTTCAAAATGACCTTTACAGTGTTGACAGGGACGTTAAACCTCAAATCAACCATCCAACCCAATTAATATAGTTAAACTACCACCCAGGATCTTGGGGTATGGTATCGTACCTGAAGACACTTCCTTTTATTTATTCCGAGTTTTGTGTTGCTGATGTTTGTATGACAGTGCCATCAGACAAGCTAATCTGTCCACCGATAGGTTTTGTTATACTCCATTTTGAAGTACAGTGAGTATACACAGTATAGCGCTCTTTAACTAGGATAATGTTTCCTGTTCCGACTATTGCACGTTCGGGGAGCATCCATCGGTTTCACCGATATTCTTGTGTTCGTATGTCACAAAGGGAGATAAATAAATCAAATCGCATGATAGAGTTAATGAACTTGGTCAGAATGGAGCTCTTGTGATGATATATACAGATGTGTGTCAAGTTTCATGAGGCTGGGCCAAATACTTTTGGAAATATGGCCAAGGTTTTTTGTTACATTTTCGAAAAATAGGTCGTTCAAAGGTCAAGGTCACAGGTCAGGGTTTGATATCTATGGAAAGGTCTTGCCCCAAGGAACACACAATTGAATTTTGAAGGCTGTATTGTTTGTGGTATAAAAATGAGAAACCAAAATATTTTCTTGAAACTTGTGTCTCCTTCGTATGTCAGAAAGGGAAATAAATCAGTCAAATTGCATGATAGAGTTATGGAACTTGGTAAGAATGTAGCTCTTGTGATCATACAGATCTGAGGCTAGGGCAAATATTTTTGGATATATGGCCAAGATTTTTGGATACGTTTTCGAAAAATAGGTCCAAATTCAAAGGTCAAGGTTCCAGGTCGAAGCTTGGTATCAAAGAAAAGGTCTTGTTCCAAGGAAAATATCCATGTCAAGTTTGAAGACTGTATTGTTAGTGGTATTAAAATGAAAGACAAAAAACGTTTTTTAATGGAGAGAAAGGGTGATATAATTCAGACAAATTGCATGATACGAGTTATGGAACTTAAATAGAATGTAGCTCTTGTAATGTGGAGTATGCGTATGATTTCATGAAGTTAGGCCAAATACTTTTGGAAATATGATCAAGGTTAAAGTTTTTGGTTACATTTTCGAAAAATTGATTAATGGTCAAGGTCACAGGTCAAAAAGTTTGGCATCAATGGAAAGGTCTTGTCCTGGGGAACATCTATGTGAAGTTTGAAAACTCTGTTATAAATAGTATTGAAATGAAGGGAAAATGTGTTTCAGAAAAAAAAAAATAAATAAATAAATAAAAAAAAAGCTCTTGTGATTATGAGTATGTGTATGAAGTTTCACAAGGCTAGGTCAAATACTTTTGAAGTTGAGCCAAAGTTAAGTTGTTTTTTGTTGTTGTTTTTTTCGGAACGACGACGGCAACAACGACAACGCAGACGCCGGAGTGACGTCAATAGCTCATAAGTTTTTCTTAGAAAAACAGACGAGCTAAAAATGCACTTTTTAAGTCTTGTTTGATTTGAGGTTTAACGTCCCCGTCAACACTATAAAGGTCATTTTGGAGACGTTGCTTCGAGTTTTGTGGGACTTTTACCCGACAATGAGATGAAATGACATCTCAAGCCCTGTCGCCAAATGAAACCAATAGTGTTTATTAGCATGGACGGTCCGCCTCGCGTCGCGGTTCCTAGACAGGCTTAGATCCTCTAAGCGGTTTACCAGTACTGGTGTTCGGGTCGGATTCAGCTCTGCGTGGAAGCATCATGCAGCCCATATATTTCTTCAAGCCCCTATGGGCGGGGGCTTTTACTTTTAAGTCAACGCCTTGTTTATGTTGATGTGCAATCAAAGTTTTTTTTTCAGAGGGTGAACTCTCACTTATAAAATAATCACCGAAAACTGAAGCATTTGATTGGTTGAATTGCAATAATCATTGTTATTCCAAATAAAGGATGAGACGGCAACCTATGGGCTGAACATGAACAAGAGCTGTCATTAGACAGCAAAATCGTCTGGGAAAGTGTCTGTGAGGCCATGGGCATAGGTGGAGGTATTGTCTAATAAACCTTTGGACCTTTATCTATCATCATACCAACTAGGAACCAAATCGATCTTTTGTTTGAAGTGGTTTTACGTCCCCGTCAACACTATTTACGTCATTTTGGAGACGTTGCTTCCAATTTTGTGGGACTTTGACCCGATACTGAGAAGAAATGACATCTCAAGCCCTGTCGCCAGAACAAACTAAAATGATTTATATATGGGACGGTCCGACGCGCACCACTTTGCCTGGTCAGGCTAAGATCTTCTAAGAAGTTTACCAGTACTCATGTGGTCGGTTTCGGCTCTTTGTAGAAGCACTATGCAGTCCAGTCTATTTTTCCAAGCCCCGACGGGCGGGAGCCCAAAACGTTCCGATCTATCTACCTTCGAATTCTGCTTACGCTCTCGATGATATTTTCGGCAGGTGTACACTCAAGATTTCTAGGACGTAAGCCATCACATGGGATGATTCTTCTTGCATGGGGAGGTGAGGGTTGGCTCCAGCCAAACGTCCCGCTCCGCAGGACGGTGCACTTTCGTGGCATTCATCCCTGCACATGATGCCAATGGAGCATATTGGGACACCGAAATTTTATCACCGTTGCCGGGGATCGAATCGGTGGCGCCAAGTGCACAACCACTGAGCTACCACGCTTCACTCGTCTTTTGCCGGCGATACCAAGCGATTCTAAAGACATACGGGTGAACGGTTCACCGGAATATAACCGGGCCGTTATCAGCGCTGACCATTACATATTGTACACCACGGTATCAGCGGTTCCGTTGACAAAGCATGGTCTGCCGCTGTTTCAGCAATAATGCGAGGCTGCGCGTCGCTGGGCTCACCACTAATTACGCCAGCAGTGTGTAAATGTCCAACTATGGCTGTCTCCGCCTGCGTCTGTTAAAATTTGAGGGCAGAACTTGGGAGACAACTGCGTCCAAGGTTTGTTCAACCTGAACCGAAAAAGAAACGCAACTTTTTAACACAAAAGATTTTCATGCAACCATCAGGTTGACTGAAAAATCATTTTGCGATTTACTTTCACACTTTTTAAACTTTCTTATAGTATGCAGAAAACATTTGGGCGATATTCTGACAGTTTAAAGGTGCGTTATTGAGCTATCGGTAAAAAATGCTTCCATAAATAAAATGCGTATAGCCGGTATTTTTCTTTAAAACAATACAAATGAATGCATTTAATGCAAAAATGCGAACAATTATGATGACAGGTAAACGAGTTTGAGAGGGATTCCCTAACTAGGTTTCGAACACTAGTTAGATCTATTTTCAGAGAATCCCCATATATGACTATGCGACGTTCATTTTTGGCCTTGTTTGCTTAGGCCATGCCTGAATCGGAAAAAAATATGACGCTGAATACCATGCCATAAGTAACGACACTCAGAGACGATACTGTCGCCATGTATGTGTAAAGTGACAGATTTATTTTTAGAACAGAAATTCCGAACACGTTCAGAGCGAAGGGTAAACACGAATGAAAATGACCATTTTCACAAAGTTCTGAAGCTGTATTTGGCTCCAAAAGTGTACACAAGACAAAGGAGCCTGAATTGAAGATAAAAACCAGAAAAAAATGAGACTCGGAAGCTCAATAATGCACCTTTAACGCTCCACTTGGCAATTCGTTGTTTTCAACATTTCCTCGTGCAGTACAACAACATTAATTTATTATCGATTGCAAAAAGATTTAGCAAAATAGGCGTACAACTGTCAATCGATTGGGCTCGCGTAATTACAGGTTGTTTATAAATGCGTCATACTGCTCAAGCACTATAAACGTGAGCATTGAGCTCCCTGTCGCAACCAGACACCGTCGTGATATGACTGAAAAATTGTTGAAAGCGACGTTAAACCCGAATTCACACACACACACACACACTGCTCAAGCAAAATAACCAATCAGAAGTAGTTTTGTGCAAGAGTGTCACCGATGATTATCAATAGTCCGTTTCGTTTGACACAAGTTTTCATTGACGTTCTCCATAACATCAGCCCTTATTTTGACGAAATTCGATTTCAACTCCAGCTTGTTGATTGATTGATTGATTGATTGATTGATTTGAGTTTTAACGTCCCCGTCAACACTATTTATGTCATTTTGGGAACGTTGCTTCCAATTATGTGAGATTTTTATCCGACACTGAGATGAAATGACAACTCAAGCCCTGTCGCCCAATGAAGCCAAAGGCTACATGCATTGTACCGCCGGGCCTGGGCAGGCTTAGTCCTTCTAAGCGGTTTACCAGTACTCATGTGTGGCCAGTTTCAGCTCTGCGTGGCATCATCATACAGTCCATTTTTTTTTCTCCAAGCCCCGATGGGTGCAGCGGACTGTCGCTTGTTGTCACCCAGTATTATGGACATATACGCGAAAGGAAGAATTAGCCGTTGAATTTCTCCGCGGGCAGAAAACTCAATTTGCTTATTGGAGTATACGGTGTTTCATAGGCAAATATTCTTTGATTTGAGGTTAATCGTCCTCGTCAACACAATGTAGGTCATTCTGAGACGTAGCTTTCAATTTTGTGCGACTTTTACCCGGCATTGAGATGGAATGACATCTCAAGACCTGCCACCTAATGAAACAAAGGTGGCGTATATGCTCGCATCACTTTGCCTAGACAGGCTTAGATCCTCTAAGCTGTTCCAGAACTCGTATGCGGTCGGTTTCAGCTCTGCGTGGAAACATCATACAGCCAATCTATTTCATTAAGCCCGGTGTCCCCCCCCCCCCCCCACACACACACGCACCACCACCACCCGCAAATATTGTGGGTGGGGCCAGCAATACAGATGCGTTGTTTTTTTTTTATCACGAGGCCATACATTCATTTGACAATGATGGAAATGTGTTTAAATCCAGAGGACCTGGTTAGAATAGACAAACTGTGCTATACACCGTTTGTTTTAATCTTTAACCTCCCCTTCAACACTGTGTAGGCCATTTTGGAGACGTGGCTTCCAATGTTGTGGGACTTTCCCAAGCCGGACAGATTATGGTTGTAATGTTGGAGCAAGCAGGAACAGAATACATGTCCACGCCTGTTTTCGCGCCCAACCTGTGGAATTGTGTTTTCAGTACATCAAAAGACATTACAAGCGGACTTCGAGCTGTAGTTAAAGACAATATATGCTATTATGACTGCGGTACACAGTTACATCTTCAGACTGTGCTGGATAGCAGATATAAACAGTGACACTATGCCCAAGTGATTAACCGGGCCTTCCTTGCTTGGTGGGTAAGGGCGCCGACTCTTAATCTTTTGGTTTCTTACCGCTGTGATTCGAACCCAACTGGGATCACATGTGAAACGCCAAGTTCTGCAACGGAAGGTCAGGTGTTTTTTCTCCGAGTACTCCCGTTTTCGCCCGACTCTGATTAAGGACCGCACCGATATGTGAAATGATTTTAAAAGGTCCGTAAACAAAAGCTGAACAAAAATATCCAAGAGGACATGGTTAAAAAATGTGACATGCATTTTTGCGGGATTTGGTCAATAAAGATATTTTAGCTCTAACGTTCTCGTGTAGGCTTCCATCTATTTTGCTTTTCATAATTTTTTGGTCTAGCAACACATACGAATGCACATCTGTCGCACTGAATTCGGTAAAGTTACACTCATGATCGAGTAGCCAACACTTAACAGCTGGCTTCGGTAGCCCAGTCGGATGCGAGTCTGACTGGCGATCAGGACGACACGGGTTCTATACATGCCGGGGTCGTGGAGATTGATCATGGAATCTTTTCTACGGTCATTCATTTCGCTGATTCAAGAACAGCAGTTGTCAGTTTTTGGCGAAAAAAGCACTGCTCTGGTTAACCGCTTTCGTATAATCATGAGAGAGATTATTCCTTTTAGCATCTCTTGTACTTGGGTTTTAAGTATAAAAGAAATACCTACCTTGGCAGGAGCTGGCGAGGTGCCCTCCGTTACTATGATATTAATTCTCAATGAATCAGTGCTCCCACAAGATTTTGTTGCTAGTCTCACAAATTTGTGATAGTACTCGTTTTCCAAATCTAGGAAAGAAACTCTCAGAACCTGAAACTTACTTAGGGTTATTTCCTCTTGCAATAAGTTGCGAATTTCAGTATACGTCACCCCTATTGGCGCTTCAATTAAGGAGCAACGGGTGTCCTCACTGAACTCCGTGTAGACCTCAGTGTCAACGAGATCTTCTAGGACCATTTTAGATGCCATCACTGATAGCAGGTGCCTAGCGAGTTGTTATTTAAATAAATATTCCGCGCTTGTGCCCGTGTAGGAGGCCCAAAAGATACTTTTATATGGGCTCAAGGGGACGCCGGATAGATTGAAACTACCGCTATATGTTAACTAGGCCTTTGATTTGATAACAAAATGTCAGAAACTAATATAAGGAACTGACCAGTATTCTGATAAAAGGGTAGTTCTTGCCATATGTAAATTAGACAATAAACGTAAAAATTTCAAGTGTTCCGACATCTGTTTTGAAGGACCTATTAACGCATAATCATGATTGATATGCTGTTGCAAGATGAAACGTAGGTCTCTTGCCTGATGCCTGCAGTTGACCCGACTCACGAGCTACGTCGGTCGGTGTGTGCTCGGAGGGGGATGTGCTTTGTTTGCCGGGTCTTGTCCATCATCCGTTTCTTTTTCAGAACTTTGGGGTTGAGACACACTGATGAAGATTAAATATCAGAAAGGCCTCTGTGTCACTAAATTAGGTATAGTTACGCCTTAATTGCAACCACTGGGTCGGTATCTCTGCTGGTGGATGATTCGTTCGTCCCCGAGGGTATCATCAGCTCAGTATCAGTTCCTGAGTGCTGAGGTTGATACTGCAGTGTTGATGTCAGTACTCAGGTACTGATTTAAATAACTATATTATATCTTTAATTTTTGCAGTATAAAATTCTAATTTTTCTAAAACTAAGACTGACTTGTCAGGTGAGACATGTATCTTAGCGGATTTGGTTGCCACTTTGTTATATTTTAAATTTTGCAAGTCTCGCTACTTTGGACATCTCCTTCCTGATGCCCGGGGCTTCCTAGGAGCGTGGGCCGTGTTTGCTGATGTTGGCTCGGTGGGGGACGCCTATGGGTCCGCGGGTGGGCGTCTCTTGCCTGATGCCTCCAGTTGACCTGACTCACGAGCTACGTCGGTCGGTATGTGCTCGGAGGGGGATGTGCTTTGTTTGCCGGGTCTTGTCCATCATCCGTTTCTTTTTCAGAACTTTGGGGTTGAAACACACTGATGAAGATTAAATATCAGAAAGGCCTCTGTGTCACTAAATTAGGTATACTTACGCCTTAATCATAAAGATTATCATGTTATGATCTCGAAATGGTCAATGAAAATGTGTAATTTAACCAAGGCAGCCATTAGCCTCATATTTGCTCCTAACAATAACAGAATGTGGGAATTCTTGAGAGCCGCCTAGTCTTCGTCTTCCGTGAAATGGTCAGAATGTGAGCGTGAACTAGCTCGCCATACTTCTAGTTAAGGTACCTGAAGTATTCAGCTTGCTTTGACCAAACCATGGACTTAGGACTACTTATGGTTAAATCAATCCAGATCGTCAAAATCTCGATGTCAGTGACGGAGAATCTGATTTTCCTCTACGCACAATGCCATGACAGTAATGTGTCGAACGAAAAAAAAAGATAGCGTCTGACACTACTAATGCTATCCATCATACATACTATCTTCTTAATAGCAAGACAGAAGCCTCCGTGGTGCAGTGGTTAATGAAAATGCTACTCACCTTGTAAACTAGGGGTCGCAGGATCGATCCCGGACTTCTCCAGACTTTCGGATCAGTCTTAAAACCGAGGCCCTAGAGAGAGAGAGAGAGAGAGAGAGAGAGAGAGAGAGTAGAACACTTGCTGAGATTTTCAACTTCGGTTTTTATGGCTCTTTCAGCCGGATGCGTGGCAACAGTGTATGTTTTTTGTTTGTTTGTTTGATTTGAGGTTTAACGTCGCCGTCAACACAGTAAAGGTCATTTTAGAGACGTTGCTTCCAATTTTGTGGGACTTTTACCCGACATTGAGATGAAATGACATCTCAAGCCCTGCCGCCCAATGAAACCAATAGGGTTTATAAGCATGGACGGGCTGACTCACACCGCTTTGCCTGGGCATGCTTTGATCCTCTAAGCGGTTTACCAGTACTCATGTTTGGGTCGGTTTCCGCTCTGCGTGGAAGCATCATGTAGCCCATAAACTTTTCGGAATGGCACTTAATCAACATGCTGATGAAAAATCAAAGCATTTAATACCGGTGGGTCGACTGTCTCTGAGTGTAGGCTGGGAAAATAATCCTGAACTGAAAGTTTTTTTTGTATAACCCTTAAATTTAAGTTTTTAAGCAAAAAGTGTAGACCCTGATCAGACGTTGCGTTTGCGTCGTCTGATTCTTAATTCCTGTATTGCGAGAAAAGAGTCCAGATCCTGATAAGACGTCGCGTTCTGCGACATTTGTCAAGCCCGACCCATGGTTCCAGTCCAGGTTCTATAGATAGCCTACTGCGATAAAATTAAGGCTACTGTTTTCTATAAATAAGATGTGTTTCATGCAAATCAGTGATAGTCACATGAACTTCAGCACTGAAACGTTTTTTAGTGCTTAGTAACTTTTGGTCGATTGACAAACAATCGACCCTTACAGTTGTTTGTGCTTGAAAGGTCCATGTCTGATTATAGCCTGCGCATAATGCCGATATTGTCAGAGCTTTTGATGTCGTGTATATCAACAGGGAGCTTTTGTGGTTTCTGTCCATGGCTGTCAACATTTAGCATTAAAGCTGGCGATAGCTGATATAACATAAATTGACACATTCATCGCCATAATCATTTTCAGATTTAAACTTCATATACTTAAGCCCCGCCCATCGGGGCTTGGAGAAATGATCTAAAACCGACCGTAGACCGCTGAGCCTCTCGTCGCGTTTATGAGACAGACTAAAATGATTTGTAAATACCCTCATCACGCCACAATTTGACACATCAAGTTTGCGATAGGATCGTCTTTCTGCAATGCGTAGTAAACCTCAAATCAAACTCTCTCTCTCTCTCTCTCTCTCATACACACACGTGCGCGCGCACGCACGCACACACCGCCCCTCGGTCACCGGGGCTTGAAGAAATAGATTGGGCTGCATGATGCTTTCACAGAGCTGAAACTGACTGCATATGAGTACTGGTATACCGCTTGGCGGTTCTAAGCCTTCCCAGGAAAATTGATGAGTCGGGACCGTCCATGCACACAAACCATATCAGTTCATTTGGCGGCAGGGCTTGATATGTCATTTCATCTCGGCCCCACACAAGTGCAAGCAACGTCTCCAAAATGACCTATAGAATGTTGACGGGGACGTTTTGTTTGTTTGGTTTGAGGTTAAACGTCGCCGTCGGCACTGTACAGGTCATGCTTTGGAGACATTGCTGCCGATTTTGTGGGACTTTTACCCGACATTGAGATGAAATGACATCTCAAACCCGATCGCCCAATGAAACCAATAGGGTTTATAATCATGGACGGTCCGACTCGCACCGCTTTGCCTGGGCAGGCTTAGATCCTCTAAGCGGTTTACCAGTACTCATGGACGGTCGGTTTCAGCTCTGCCTGGAAGCATCATACAGTCTATCTATTTCTTCAAGCCCCGATGGGTGAGGACGGTGGCGTAAATCCTCAAATCAAACAAACACATATGTACGCACGCAAGTTCCTTCGAGCCCCGCCCATCGGAGTTAGGAGAAATTGACTGGGCTGCATGGTGCTTTCACACAGAGCTGAAACGGACCGCACATGAGTACTGGTAAAGTAGAAGTAAAACAAAGATCAGGAATCGATACAATTAACTTACTCCTCCCATCAAAGACACCAAAGGGAAAGAAACACAAACATTAAGCGACCAGACCATAATGGAGACCTAAACAAAGGAAGGCCATAAGAACAGTTACTTTCCCACAAAATTGTAAACCGCTTAGGATTTCGAAGCCCTCTCAGACTCAGGCAAATTAATACGAGTCGGACCACCCATGCATATTAACCCAATTGGTTTTCATTGGGTCGCACGGCTTGAGATGTCATTTCTTTCTTTCTTTTTTTTTTTGTCTTTCTCCGTATATTGTCATACGCCATCGCGCACATTCTAGTCAGGTGTACTACTGAGCTACCACGCTCCCTTTGATATCATCGGGTAAGGGCCAACAAAGTTGGAAGCAACGTCTCCGAAATGACCTAAATAGTCCTGACGAGGAAGTTAAACTGATATTCATTCGGAGCCGTTGATCACCAACCGTTCGACGCTTATGACCCACAAATAGGAAATGCGAAATCAACGTTCGCAGCCGTGGAGTTTTTGAAATAGGCAATAATTACGCTTTAACTTTCCATCCGAAAATAACTTGCCTACGTGACAAAAAACGACAGATCAAGCGCTGTTTGTGGGTCAGTGCAATTGCTAAATCTTTCTGCAATCAATAGTATGTGTTAAACGAAACAGTTTAAGTCTCAGTCCAGGACTATTTTTCCCAGCCTACACTCGACAATCGACCCACAAGTACTTTTGATGTTTCCATTAGGGTCTGTTGTTTCATATTTGTGGTGTCTCTGATGGGAGCTGTGGGCTAATTGTATCGATTCCTGATCATTGCCTTCACTTCTATTTAGATCATCTAAGCGGTTTACCAGTACTCTGTGCGGTGGGGTTCAGCTCAGCATGGAACCATCATGCAGCCCATCTATTTCTTCAAGTCCCAAGAGCCTATGTTAAACATGTGATCCCCTGGGCAGGGCCAATTTTGACCCCAGGGCTATAATATGAACAGCTTTGGTATAGGTCCATTAGGTGAAGCTACATACCAAATATCAAAGACCTGGGCCTTCTTGTTTCAGACAAGAAGATTTGTAAAGGTTTCAGCTAATTTTCCCATTTGTTGCCACAACAATCAGTTCTGCATGGAATGGAAGTCTTTAAACAAATTTTGAAAAGGACCACCCATTGATCATTTTTGCCAAGTTCGGTCAGAATCTGTTCAATGGTTTAGATGTAGTGTTAAGAAATTGTGGACAGACGGCTATACAGACGTTCCCACGAACCGACATTTATGTGGCTAGGCATTGGCAAATTCTCTTAAGAGCAAATTTGTTGCCACTTAAATGTCAAATCTACGGAAAAAAGTCCATATGGACTCAAGAATGACTACTTAGGTGGCAAACTGTCCATTTTTTTGCCTCCTAAATGTCGGTTCTCGAGTGCCGGTGGACAGACGGTGACCATCACAATAGCTCCCCCTGGGCCTTCGGCTCAATTGGGCTAATAAAATACTCAAACGAAAAGGTGTCTTCGAGCATGTACGGCCAGTAGACTCAAATCAGTCATTGTTGTGCCGTTTATATACCTGTTGACCCTTTTGTTTTTTTTTTTGGTTTGGGTTTTACGGCCCTTTCAAGATTATTTCACTCCTATCGAGCCGATCGTTAATCAGAGGTGGGCGAAAACCGGAGAAAAACCACCTGACCTTCCGTTGCAGAACTTGGCGTCTCACATGTGACCCGAGCGAGGCTCGAACCACAGCGGTGAGAGACCTAATGATCAAGTCCTGTTGACCCTATGCTACCCAAAGTGGACAGTGAAAATTTATATACCATAACCTCACTGTAACACTGTTCATTTTAACATGGGTTTGGATATAGCATGGTTTCAAAATTGATCCCAAAAATGTATAGATACAGAAAAATGACCAATTTTTCTGTTATCTATAGATTTTGTTTGGATTTGTTTGATTTGGGGTTAAACGTCCCCGTCAACACTGTAAAGGTCATTTTGGAGATGTCGCTTCCAATTTTGTGGAACTTTCAGATGAAATCACATCTCAAGCCCTGCCACCCAGTGAAACCAACAGGGTTTATAAGCATGAACGGTCAGACTCGCACCGCTTCGCCTGGGCAGGCTTAGATCCTCCAAGCTGTTTACCAGTACTTGTGTGCAGGTCGGTTTCAGCTCTGCGTGGAAGCATCATGCAACCAATCTTTTCTTCAAGCCACGATGGGCGGGGGCGGGATTTTGTTTGGATATAACATGCTTGTTTAAATAACACGGTTTCTGACGTGAACCCCATTTACAGTAGAAGCCTCCATGGTGTAGTGGTTATGCTACTCCCCTTGTAAACCAGGGGTCGCAGATCGATCCCAGGCTTCTCCAGACATTCGGATGAGTCTTTAAACCGAGGTCCAGTCTCTGTATGACCTTAGCTGTTGACGAGACGTAAAACTCAAAACACTCACCCCATTTAGTGTCATATAGAGGTTGTGGTATATTCTGTCTTGTCTTTGCTAAGCACATCATTTGGTGTAACTGAAATAATTCTTAGCCCTATGCATGGGATGGTTCTCCATCTTAGCCTGAACTTTTCTCCACGAGGAAAAATGTCACTGTTACATATATAGAGGATCTTACACGAGACGTCATTTCATGATATTTATGAAACCAGACTTTGGCAGGTTTCATAAACTGCATATGAAATGACTGCAATTGTAAGATTCTGTTTACCTGTATCCTTTGTTTTTGTTTGAGGTTTAACCCTTCAACACTGTAAAGGTCATTTTGGAGACGTTGCTTCCAATTTTGTGAGACTTTTACCCGACATTGAGATGAAATGACATCTCAAGCCCTGTCATCCAATGAAACCAATAGGGTTTAGAAGCATGGACGGTCCAACTCGTGCGCACCGCTTTACCTGGGCAGGCTTAGATTCTCTTAAGCAATTTACCAGTACTTGTGTGCGGGTAGGATTCAGCTCTGCATGGAAGCATCATGCAGCCCATATATTTCTTAAAGCCCCGATGGGCGGGGCGATCTGTTATGTTTATCCTATACCACCTTTGAATTGATTTTATCTCCTTTAAACTGGACAAGTTTTCCACACAAAAAATGCATGGTTGACATGGACGTCATCATGTTACTTGTTTCTTAACCCATTCAGTACCAAATACCCCTAAACGGGTACCTTGACAAAGAGTGCAGGCCCAGATCAGACGCCATGGCGTCTGATCAGGGCCTCCACAGTTTGCTAAAAGTTCAGTCATTTTCCAAACAGATTTTGATGAAAACACAACCCGACACCCCTAAATTTTGAAATGGACTCCTGCTGTATATAAGGAGAAAGATTCCATTTGGTACAAAAAGGGTTAATCCCACCAAAGTGTTATTACAGGTGTGGTCATACCATTTTTTTATTACAAAGTTATCCAATGCATATCAACGACGTCATGTGATAATTTGTACTGACTTGTGACATTGTAGTTTGCTTAGCAGCTGGGGTTTTGATTCCTGGCAGTTCAAGGTCTACGTTGAATTTGTTCTGTATCCAAACTAGTCCTTTTTTCTTTTTTTAAAGGAAGGGGAGCTGTCTGAAGCTAGACGAGTCAGTAGTTCCCTTTTACAATACATAAATGTCAAGTATACAGGTCAAAATTTTGTACGAGTGATAAGACCAAGAAACCTACATGCCACACAAGAAACCTACATGCCAAATATGAAGGCTCTATCTGAAATGGTTCAAAAGTTATGATAAAGCAGGTCACAGGTCAAGATTTTTTGCATGGGTGGAAAGCCCTTGTCACAAGGGACCTACATGCTAAATATGAAGGCTCTATCTCGAACCGTTTAAAATTTGACAAAATGGCCTACTGACCTACTTTTTGACCCAACATGACAAATATGTTCAAACTCGACTTGAGGTATTGTTAAGATCATTCTAAGCAAGTCGGAGGATGACTGGACCAAAATGTGTTGCCTCTAGTGTTCACAAGGTTTTTCTATTTGATCTACTATTTTCTGACATGACATGACCCAAATTCGAACTTGACCGAGATATTGTCAAGATGATATTCTGAGCAAGTTTAATGAGGATTGGACCAAAACTGTGGTCTCTAGAGCGTTCACAAGGTTTTTATATAACCTCCTTTCTATGACCTACTGACCTACTTTTTGACCAAACATGAACCATATTTGAATTGACCCAGATATTGTCATCATGATCATTCTGAGCAAGTGTGACGATGACTGAACAAAAACTGTAGCCTCTAAAATGTTCACAAGTAAAGTTTACGCACAACGCATGAGAACGACGACAAGCATTTCACAACCACAAAAGCTATGACCTTCGGTCAGTTGAGCTAAGGCCCCACCCATAGGGGCCTAAAGAAATAGATGGGCTGCTTGCTGCTTCCACCCAGAGCTGAAATCCGACCACACACGAGTACTGGTTAACCGCATAGAGGATCTAAGCCTGCCCAGGCAAAGCAGTGCGAGTAGGACCGTCCATGCTTATAAACCGCATTGGTTTCATTGAGCACAGTTCATGTCATTTCATCTCAATGTCGGGTAAAAGTCCCACAAAATTGGAAGCAATGTCTCTAAAATGACCTATACAGTGTTGAAGGGGGCGTTAAACCTCAAATCAAACAAACAAATCATTTGAGCTAAAAAGTATTCCTTCCACATAAATGATTTTATACAGGAAACCCCAACATGGGTCACTGGTAAACAGTGCGGGCCCAGATCAGATGCTGCCGGTCTTGGCCTTGTTTGCAAAAAGAGTGTTTTTTTCTTCTTTGTTTTTTTTTTTAATCAAATCAACTGGTTACCCTAAATTTTGAAATGGATGGTTTATACAAGGACAAATTGGGCTGAACCAGTAAGGAGTAGTAGAGGACAAGTTTTTTTTTTCCTTTTTTTTTTAATTGGCTAGACAATGTAACATTTATTTCTTCTTTGAGGCTTCTTGTGCTTTCAATACTCGGACAACGATCTTCTGTTCTTCTATGAGGAAAGCTCTGATGATTCTGAAACAGCAAAATGCATCAAGTATTATATGAGCCAAAATTTGAGAAAAAAATGTTTTGTCATTTGTGAACTACAAAAATAGAGATCAGCATCTGTGCAGTGTGGTAAGCACCTTTGTGTTAGCTACTTGGAGAGTTCAATGTGTTCTATAAAAGGACTCAAGCCCATTCATTAAGGACTCAAGCCCACTCATTCAAGCCCACAAGTTAAGAAAACACACCCATGCTACAAAGTGTATTTTTCATATCTCCAAAATGGTTACTTTTCTGATGAAAATCTTTGATATTTTTCTTATTAATACTGCAAACATAGATTGTGGGTGCCCACGAGTACCCACAACCACCACCTCATTGAGACTGTTCTAACTTGTTCCCACAACCTATGTTTTGGAGCAGAAATAAGAAAAAATAATGTATACCCCTGTACACCCCAGTTTTCTCTATATAAGTGGGGGGTACGAGAGTATTCATTTCATGGACTTGTTTAAGTGATGTGTTTCTATATCTACAATGTAACATTTCGAGACTCTTGCCAGTCTTGTGTAGCTAAAGAAACTGATTTGTGTCTCACACGCAATCCCGGAACACTGGTTTCCTGTGACATGACCATACCAGAATGCCTTGTTAGGTGTGAGAAGGGACAGACATAGATTAACAAAACAACACAGACAGTAAAATTACGCTATTAAGACCACCTCAAGTTAACCTTTATCTTGCTGAATATTCAGTTTAGCCACACCCATTTCTGACTTTGAACCAATCAGATTACTTCATGTAATTTATTCTTACAAATCCGTAAACTTCATGTCAAACAGTGTAGATCCTGATCAGATGGCTTCTTCCCCATTATAAGTCTATGGAACCTTTTTGTTTCCTTGGCAACCAGAATTCCAATCTGATCAGCCCAAAAACCTTATGGAGCCTTTCCCCCTACCTGATGATGCTTCTCATGAAATTTGATCAAGATTGGCCATGGGGTATTAGAGATATACTTATTTGAAATTGTTTACGGACGCACGCACCACGGACGACGGACAAAATGTGATCACAAAAGCTCACCTTGTCACTATGTGACAGGTGAGCTAAAAATAACTTAGCCTGACAAATAAACTCCTGCTACATATAAGGCAAAGGATTCTATTCTATTCAGGACAAAATGATTAAAGGTCATCAAAGATGAGCAACTGTCACAATAGGCAGTATTCTGGATAGCAATCAGAGTGGCAACTAGAATCATCAAGCTCATAACCCAGTGCTCACAATTTCATCAAATTGCTTTCAAACCAGAAACTGCCTTATTAGAAATTTTTCTGGGCCAAAAACGTGACTTCATTGTCCATAAAAATTGAAAGTGAAAACCTCCTGCTGTTATGCCAGTGCTCTGCTGTTATGCCAGTGCTCTGCTGTTATACCTGTGCTCTGCCATTATGCCAGTGCTCCAGATAGCAATCAGTGTGGCGTCTAGAATCATGTCAATCATAACCCAGTGCTCACAATTTCATCACTTCACTATCACTTGAATGCAAAAATACTTCACTGAACTGAACTGAGCAGGACACTTAGATTCTTAAATTTATGTTATTAAAATGCAAACGTGTAATCAACTAATATCATATGCATGACTTCTTGCACCCTTCAAGTTCTCCATCACTACAAGTCTATGGGCAGCAACGGCTCGGCAAGACTGAACACGTGCGCATGACTTCTTGCACCCTTCAAGTTCTCTATCACTACGTCTAATAGACTATGGGCAGCAACGGCTCAGCAAGACTGTACATGTGCGCATGACTTCTTGCACCCTTCAAGTTCTCCATCACTACGTCTAATAGACTATGGGCAGCAACGGCTCAGCAAGACTGTACATGTGCGCATGACTTCTTGCACCCTTCAAGTTCTCAATCACTATGTCTAATAGACTATGGGCAGCAATGGCTCAGCAAGACTGTACATGTGCGCATGACTTCTTGCACCCTTCCAAGTTCTCTATCACCACGTCTAATAGACTATGGGCAGCAACGGCTCAGCAAGACTGTACACGTGCTCTTGACTTCTTGCACCCTACAAGTTCTCTATCACTACGTATAATAGACTATGGGCAGCAACGGCTCGGCAAGACTGTACATGTGCGCATGACTTCTTGCACCCTACAAGTTCTCTATCACTACGTCTAATAGAATATGGGCAGCAACGGCTCGGCAAGACTGAACATGTGCACATGACTTCTTGCACCCTTCAAGTTCTCCATCACTACATCTAATAGACTATGGGCAGCAACGGCTCAGCAAGACTGTACACGTGCGCATGACTTCTTGCACCCTACAAGTTCTCTATCACTACGTCTAATAGACTATGGGCAGCAAAGGCTCAGAAAGACTGTACATGTGCGCATGACTTCTTGCACCCTTCAAGTTCTCCATCACTACGTCTAATAGACTATGGGCAGCAACGGCTCAGCAAGACTGAACATGTGCGCATGACTTCTTGCACCCTTCAAGTTCTCTATCACTACGTCTAATAGACTGGGCAGCAACGGCTCGTCAAGACTGTACATGTGCGCATGTCTTCTTGCACCCTTCAAGTTCTCTATCACTACGTCTAATAGACTATGGGCAGCAACGGCTCGGCAAGACTGTACATGTGCGCATGACTTCTTGCACCCTACAAGTTCTCTATCACTACGTCTAATAGAATATGGGCAGCAACGGCTCGGCAAGACTGAACATGTGCGCATGACTTCTTGCACCCTTCAAGTTCTCCATCACTACGTCTAATAGACTATGGGCAGCAACGGCTCAGCAAGACTGTACATGTGTTCAGGCTTGCCTTAGTTTTTGCTGGTTGCCTTTTCTCAGGAGCTGGCTCAATTCATTCTTTACTCTTAACAGTGACAAATAAGCCTGATAGGCAGCAGTCAGCGAGAAGAAAAGCTTCAAATAGCAATTAAAAGCAGGGATTCATTTTCATATTTCTCCATAAAAACAGTTACATGAAATTATAAACTGTCAAACACACGTACCTCAAGTCACCAGTGTTCAATCTAGGCTGGGCCATTGCGCCCTGGGCCCGCTTTTTACATGAGGGGCGCACTTCAGATCATTCAATGGGCCCATCGGGCGCACCTGTAGAATTTGGTGACTGTTCATTTTAGAGTTCATTTTTTCGATTTTCTGACGATTTATCGGCTGCCTGGTGCGTATTATTGAGTTAATAAAAAAACGCATGTTGCCCCATCAAAATAACTTAGAAAAAACATTTTGTTTTATCTATTAAACTAGTAACAATTCTTATTTTTTAAACCCAAATCGATGTTTTGTTTACCGGGGATGCGGCCATGTTCGGTATACTTGTGTGCGTCGGGCGGCTTACGCAATATTCGTGTGCGTCGTGCGGCTTACGCTAAATACCGGACCGAAATACCGCAAAACACCGAGGCGGGCGCTATTTATTTAAGAGTTCTTCTATTCCGGGCATTCATTCTAAATAAAACATGCATTTAGCCCTTGAGAAAGACACTTTCTCCAAATTGCTTTCTACTGGTTAAATGAGGTAATGAGCAAATGTGACCAACTCAGTATTAGAAAATGGATAGATAGACGAACAAAATACATTTTTATCATGCAGCCAAATTTAAAAGAAAAATCTGGCAACTTTGTATAGTATAATTTAAGGGCCCCCTAAATTTCCAAATGGCCCCCTTTTCCAAGGCCTGTGGGCCCGGAGGGCCCCCAAACTCCAAATCCTAGATTGAACACTGGTCACTCGCTAACCCTTTTGGTACCGGAAACCCCAAAACGGGTAAGTGGCAAACAGTGCAGACCCAGAACATGGCTTCTGATCAGGGCCTACACTGTTTGCCAAAAGTTGACATGTTAGCCAGTTTCTCTTAGCAAAGGGAAATGCAGTTCCAAATCTTTGTGAATAGACATACAGGGCATCTAATTAAAGGTTACATGAATCAAATTTCAGAAAACTTGTGCTAAGTGCAATTTTTATGGTGTTAAATCTTGGCATTTTTAATTATTTTATTCTGCGAAATTGTCACAGTGACCCCTTGGGTATTTAAAACAATAGCACAGGCTGGCGAGTTTACACAAACAAAAACAGTTTGGACTTTTGCATGAATAAATGAATCCTCTAACCAAAGCAAAACAAATTTTGTGTAGTTTTCATTTGTAGTTACCATGGCAACAGAAGCACTTTTATGTATAGGAACTTTTTTAACTGAGTATATTTTGATGACATCCCTAAATTTTGAAATAGCCACAGTGACCTTGACCTTGAGCC
>OY757011.1:66339444-66353896 GCA_963580285.1 Lucinisca nassula | reverse complement strand
GTAACACCAAAATGGAGTAAAGAAGCATAGACACATCCAAACACTACGTCATCACTCAATAATACTATTTGCCGGAACTTACCGGTGGTGGGCTAAAAAGTCTTTGGCCGTTTGTCGCCATTGTAAATGCGATGTTATTATCTGTAAACTTGTATTTTGTTTGTAATCAAAACGACAAAATTGACCTTTAAACTTTTAAAATAGACATGTCTTAGCTAGTAATAATTGGTTTCTAGAATATTTGAGGATGTTTTGTTGATAATTACCTGTTAAACTTAGGCAGTTAAGGAGGCGGGATGGCCTTAATTATTTGTAATAAAATTGCGCAAAACGAATTACTAAAATGCGGAAGATGCAGGAATGAAGTCCAGAATATATTCATCTACTCATTTGAAGTGTAATTCAATCTATTTTCTGTAACAGTCAACTAAAATATGCCCGTAATATTAAACATATTTACGTGTTACGTGTTTACGTGTTGGAATCAGCGGCTTTTTGCCAACCCCGAAAGATCGTTATCAAAATGAAAAGTAATTTTGCGCATGTGCAGTGACAAGTAAACAAGGTCATGTGTCAAAACATTGGATCCGTCTATACTCCTACTTCACTTAACAGTCTGTTTGTTTGGATGTTAACGGCCCAGTCAATACCACCTAGGTGATATCAAGCCAGTCAGTTTCACTACCACACTTTTTCTCCGCAGGTTTATACATATGTGATTAAACATTACAGGGCACATTCTTTCGCCAGAAACTAACAACTGCCTTCTTGAATCAGTGGAAGGGAGAGAATGCCTGTAGAAAAGCTTCACGAAAGAATGTTGCCAACCCCTGCAGGTATCAAACCCGCGTCCTCCTGATCACCAGTCAGACACGTATCCGGCTGAGCTACCGAGACTAGCCCAAAATGGAGTAAAGAAGCATACTCCTACTTCACTTAAGAGTCCCATTGTTTGGATATTAAGGGCACAGTCAACACTATTTAGGTCATATCAAGCCAGTCAGTTAACCTAACCACACTTTTTCTCGGCAGGTTTATACATATATGGTTAACCATTACACAGCACTATAGTTCGCCAGAAACTGACAACTGCCCTTCTTGAATCAGTGTTTGGGAGAGAATGATCACAGAAAAGATTTCATGATCAATCTCCACGAAAGTTCACTTAACAGTTATGGATGTTGTGACTACAGCCATTAATGGTAACCTTAGTTTAACAGCCACCTCTCTTCAGAAGCCACAAACTTTCCACCAAAAGTGTTTACTACTATATGTTTGACCTCTGATGAGCAGCCACCTCTCTCATCCAGTCAGCAGACACATCACTTGGGGACGACTTGCACCACTTTGTCTGGGCAGGATTGTACCTTCCAAGCGGTTTATCAGTACTCATGTGTGGTGGGTTTCAGCTCTGCGTGAAAGCAACATGCAGTCCAATCTATTTCAGGAAAGACAGTAAAAATCCTATTTTAAAGGTGCATTATTGAGCTATCGGGCTTCAAAAATGAAAAGCGTGTTTTTCGGTTTTATTTCTTCTATTCATGTAGCTTTGTCATTTGTAATCTTCTGAAACCAAATACCACTTCAGAACTTTGTGAAAATCGTCGTTTTCATTTTTGTTTATTTGTTGTTTTTGGGAATTTCAATCTAAAAATATTCCTGTCACGTGACAAAAAGCCGGGCAACATCACTGCCGGGAACAATAAGATGGCGACCTCCGGTTCATCTGAGGAAAGTAGAATTTTTAGTCCAAATTACAAGTATTTGACTTTCAACTGCACTGACACAATACTATCATGCATGTTAATCTGTTATCAAATGCTAACGCATCAATTTACAGGCAAGAAGATAATTTTACCGTCAATATCTGAGGATGAATTTCTGAATCGATGAGAATTGACATGGGGTCGTTTCAAAGATACACAAAAACCGCATACATGTGAGAGTACATGTATGATGTGGGTATTTGTTAGAATTAGACGATACTAGCAATAACCTTTTGATTTGTTTGATTTGAGGGATAACGTCCCAATTAACACTGTTTAACGTCCCCATCAACACTGTATAAGTAATTTTGGAGACCTAGCTTACAATTTTGTGGGACTTTTATATACCCGACATTGAGATGAAATGAGATCTCATTCCCTGTCGCTTACGGGCCTCCGTGACCTAGTGGTTAAGAGCGCTGACTCTTGATCATTAGGTCTCTCACCGCTGTGGTTCGAGCCTCGCTCGGGTCATATGTGAGACGCCAAGTTCTGCAACGGAAGGTCAGATGGTTTTTCTCCGGGTACTCCCGTTTTCGCCCACCTCTGATTAACGATCGGCTCGATATGAGTGAAATAATCTTGAAAGGGCCGTAAAACCAAAAAAAAAAAAAAAAAAAAACCCTGTCGCCCAATGAAACCAATAGGGTTTATATGAATGGGCGGCCCGACTCGCACCGCTTTGCCTGGGCAGGCTTGAATCCTTTAGGCGGTTTACCAATACTCCTAAGCGGTCGGTTTAAGCTCTGCCTGGCACCATCATGCAGCCCACCTATTTCTTCAAGCCCCGCCATGGGAGCCGAGCAAGAACTTTTTAATACCGAAACAAAAGAGAAACACTATCCATATTCGCACCGCCCATCGGGGCTTGAAGAAATATATGGGCTGCATAATGCTTCCACGCAGAGCTGTAACTGACCCGCAAACGAGTACTGGTAAACAGCTTAGAAGATCTAAGCCTGGGCAAGCAAAGCGATGCGAGTCCGTCCATTTGTTTCACTGGGCGACAGGGCTTGAGAAGTCATTTCATCTCAATGTCTGGTAAAAGTCCCACAAAATTGTTATCAACGTCTCCAAAATGACCTTTACAGTGTTGAAGGGGACGTTAAACCTCAAACCAAACAAACAAACGTGCACCAGGACCTACTCACTGATACTGGGATCGGCCACATTTTACCATTGCTTGCAGATTTACAGCACACATCAATCTTGCGCTGGCCTCGGTAGCTCAGTCGGATGCGCGTCTGACTGCTGATCATGGGGAAGCAGGTTCGATACCTGCCGGGGTCGGCAATATTCTTTCGCGGGGATTGATCAAGAAATCTTTCCTACGGTCATTCTCTCCATTCCGCTGGCTCAAGAAGGGCAGTTGTCAGTTTCTGGCGAAAGAATGTGCACTCTCCTGGTTACCTCTTACGTATAAGCCTGCCCAGGAAAAGTAAACTGACAGGCTCAAAAACGGCCTTAACAGTGTTGACTTGGCCGTAAACCTCAAAACAAACACACAGTTAACCTGCATAGGGGATGACTCTCCCTGAACAGGGCGCCTCCAGTTTGTTTGTTTGATTTGAGGTTTAACGTCCCCGTCAGCACTTTAAAGGTCATTTTGGAGACGTTGCTTCCAGTTTTGTGGGACTTTTACCCGACATTGAGATGAGATGACATCTCAAGCCCTGTCGCCCAATGAAACCCATAGGGTTTATTAGCATAGGCGGTCCGCCTCGCACCGCGGTTCCTGGACAGGCTTAGATCCTCTAAGCGGTTTACCAGTACTAGTGTGCGGGCCGGATTCAGCTCTGCGTGGAAGCATCATGCAGCCCATATATTTCTTCAAGCCCCTATGGGCGGGGGTCGGTGCCTACAGTTAAACGTTCCGATCCAAAGGGCGGTGCGCATTTTGACATTCATCGCTGTAAATGGTGTTCAGACACCGAAATAATCATCGCCGGGTCGAACCGAGGGCCTCTGGCATCTGAGTCAAGTGCACTAACCACTCTGGGCTTAACCACTGAGCTGTCACGCTCAGTTTATTACATAAACTCCAGGTTTGCAGGATGAGACTCTGCACAGTAATCGGCTCTTTCGTTGTACATTGGGTCGTTCTCCCTGCTGGTGGGGGGGTCATGTGAGTACCAGCTGATAGCAAGCCGGCGGAATGAACAACTGACAGCGCATAAATGTCATCCTACTAGATTTCAGTAAGGCCTTTCACGAGGTTCCGCACAATTTCATTGCTGATGGATACCAGAAAGTCGTAATTGAGGATTTCTTCGTCTGCGCCCGTTACTTCTGGTGTTCCACAGAGTACAGAGCTCGGCACTCTCCTCTTCCTCATATACATCAACGACTTGCCACCACGCGTCTCCCCTGTTCGCTGATCACTGCCTGTTGTACCGAGTTGCTGTCGCTCAAGAGGACTTTAATTATTTACAAGCATGGGAGAGAGACTGATAGATGCGTTTTCACCCAGACAAGACTTAGTCTGAGTACATCAGAATCGGCAACAAAAGCAAGATAATGGAGTCATCATACAACATCCATTGCCAGAAGTAAAGCAAAAAACCTGGCTATAGACAGTACACTGGTGTGAAATAGTCACACTGACATGCTTAGACTAGCTTCTAGTCGGATATCATATTTTAAAGTTAATAAGTAATATTCTTCTACCCCTTATTTGATCTTGGGAAGATATACTCTGACTAAAATGCCAGTTTGCCTTATCAGTTGGTGTTCAGTAAGGGGTACAGAAAGGCAATAAACATTTCATGACTGTAGCTGTAATCAATCATTTACCAAGGATCTTGCGAGGTAAAATTCGCATTGTACTAGACCTTGGTGTCTGAGACAAGATTAAAGTATAACAAGGTTTCATATTTGATAAAAACACACATGAAGGTTGGTAATTGGTAAATATAACATCAAGGTCTAGTAGCTGGACTATGACATGCTATCTACGACAGACAGCCAGACAGCTGCTTTCCTATCCTACGCAGGAATCTCTCTGCATGCCCAATGGACATCAAGGCAACAGCATACAAGTCACTAGTTAGACCTAAACTAGAATATGCTGCCACCCCCTGGGACCCCTACAAACAAACTAGTCCAGTTCAATCGCAATCTTCCGCTCACATCGTCTATCTTACTGATCATATGCATATTGGAAATGAAAAAAGGGAGGTTGGTAAAACCTAGTATTCCTTGAATTTCTCGAATCAGGGTCTGCTTTATTAAGGAAATTTCGTAATCCCGGATCGTTTTGTTATTGACGAAGAGCTCTGTGTGAATGATCCATGTCCCTGTCTTGAGATAGATATAAGAGCTTTATTTGTTTAACCGTCATTCATGAAGGCTTACAGAAGTATTTAGGCTGATGAAATATATATATTGGATTTTTCAAGTACGGCAACTTGGATTTTTTTTAAGTACGGCAACTTGGAAAAAAAATGCTGAATTAACTGTACGGTTACTTGCGTCACAAAATTGCAAATTTGGAAACTACTGACACCATTTTGACATCGTTTGGAAGGAAAGGCCGTGGTTATTATCATGTTTGGTTTCATCACATAGGGATCGATTATAATGCTAGTGCTGATCGTAAATCAATCTATTTTTGCATGAAACAGATGGAGATGTGAAATCTACACCAGGGCCATATTTCCTTTTGAGAATTCTTTGTCGTTGCTTTCGCTTTGTTTCATTACTGAAAATACTTTGGAAGAAAGTCTGTCCCCTATTGGTCTATTCAACGGCAGGAACTTTCCTTTCGTGATGGGAAGTTTTTCTTTTTCTTGTTTTTTTCTTTTTGTTGTTTTTGTTTACGAAATAAAGTTTGTTTTTCAGTGAGCTGAAATAGTTTCTACTTCGTTCTTGTGAAACTTACAACTAGAATAGACGTTAGTTTATGCTTTGAGAAGTGTTTATTCCTTTGACGAGAGTTTATTCAAACGAAGGTCCTGTAATATGCATACTATACTCCAGTTATTTAAGATTATGAGTGAGGCCATTATTATTATTATTATTTTTATTTTTTTTTATTTATTTATTTATTTTTTTTTTGCATTACGAAAACATGCCTTTTCAAATAAATTGAACATATTTCCACCCAAAAAATGAAAATGTTCAGATAAAAGATTCTGCTATTTTTCATAATTCAGCTCATAACATAGATTTTGGGTACTCGTTGGAACCGTCTCGACCAGGCGGTTTCTGACGAGTACCAAAAATCTATGTTTTGGGCAGATATGCGAAAAATAATGTACACCCATACAAACCCCATTCTACTGAATTAAAGTGGAGTTTAAGAGGGTCAAAATTGCATAGGCATGTTTTCATGATGGTCTTCTGTTTTTGTTTTTGTTTTCGAAATCGGCCACGTGCACACATGTTGCAATTTTTATCTTGTATATTCTAACCATTTCACATTTGTACGGTTTAGTAACGCCACAGACAACAAAAAGCTACTTTAAAGAAGGTGATTTAAGGTTCCTCAATACAGTTATTTCACTACATTTGAGGTACTGAAAAAATCATATTTGCAAATAGTTACCCAAACAGATTTTTCATCAGATGGTAGTCCATGTAAATGTAAGAATATGAAAGCAAAATATTTTTATTGGAAAGTCACCATGTTAGTAATTTATTGCATTTTTCCATGGTTTTGCAAAAATGATATCTTAATCCACAGAACAAAAATGTGTAAAATACTATCATAGAATTGTGGCTAAAGGTTGCCTTTAGGCACTGCAAGAGTGGAATTTCAAGAAAATACCTAAATAGTACTGAAAATTAATGATTCCTCCCCCACCCCCCAAAAATGTAATTATTTCACCTGGTACTATTTTTAAATTCAGTGTATGGTAGCCAAAAATGACCAATTCTACCAAGTTGGCAGTAAGATCACTGATTGGGTTGAGGTGTTGCAATCTCTTGCATTTAGCTTGTAAAATGATTGACCTTCTTTGGTGCTTTTAGTATTTCATTTTATATATTTCATTCATGCAATTTATAACAATTAATGAATCACTGCACCAAAGTTTCACTGTATTATTGATTGTGTTTACTGGGTGGATGATTTGATACTGGAATAAAATCCAAAACCAAAAAAAAAAAAATAATAAAATAAAATAAAAACAGTTTATCCCCATATTTGAACTGAAAGAATGAAAGCAGCCTGTTCAGCACCAGGATTTTTGTGCAAAAGGCTTCTGATCACTTCCAATAACTGCTATGTTATAGCAGTGATTTTTACCCATTGATTTGTTACATAAGAATCAGAATCAGAATTGTTACTGGTGACACGTCAAATGACATTCATACACCAGGACCTGTGATATGGGAAGTTAGTCCCTAGCTCTAACCAAAGATGTAAACTTAGCTACACAATCATCAGCACCTTCCGCCGTCGAAATAATAGAATCCGGAAGGGCATTCCAATCTCTAATGGTTCGGGGGAAGAACGATTCTTTATAAATATCCGTTCTTGCAGTAAGGGTCTGAAACGTCATTGAATGGTGCTGTCTACAGTGCCTAGCCGGGGGAACAAGGTCATCTGTTGGAATGCTGGCAGCACCCTTTAGACCTTTGTATAAGAGTATGAGCCTACTGTCTCTTCTCCTTTTCTTGAGAGACTCCCATCTTAATTTTCCTAGAATTCCAGTCATGCTCCCAGTTTCAAAGCAGTAATTTCCAGTTACAAATCTAGCCGCTCTATTCTGAACTTTTTTTCAATTTCTTCATTTAGGACCACTCCGCTTGGGTCCCAGATGCAACTACCATATTCCAAGATTGGGCGAATAAGTCCCCTGTATGCTGTCTCTTTCACATCCTGGGGACACTGATGAAGATTTCGCCTCAGGAATCCAAGAGTTCTATTCGCCTTTGTACACATATTGCATATCTCAAATCGTGAGTGATTGTCACACCAAGGTATTTAATGGAATTCACATTTTCGAGGACCGTTCCCTCTAAAGTGTAAGAAGCCTCAACTTTATTAGATCTCTTCCTTGTTATCTGCATAATATTGCATTTAACTGGCTGAAATCTCATGCCCCATTTTCGGGCCCAACATCCTAATCCATCTATGTCAGCCTGAAGTTTCAGTGAGTCATCTGTATCTCTAATTTCCCGGTAACAAACACAGTCATCCGCGAAAAGTCTTATTTCTGAGTCAATGTCAGAGGAAATATCATTGATGTACAGGGAGAACAATAGAGGACCAAGAACAGTCCCTTGTGGGACTCCAGACAAAACTGGCGCCCATACTGAAGATTCACCATTAACAAAAACACGCTGTTTTCTGTTCACATGAGTCACCATAAACAAATAATTGATGTTTGGACATATTTATCTAATCCAATTAATGATCTGTTGTGTCACCTACTTACCAATGTGCGGGTTGGTAAAATTTCATAGAAGCCCAATGCTTTTAATATGTTTTGCTGAAAGAAGTTAAAAAATAAATCTACCCTTTTCAACTTGTTTACTTGGGAACAGGGGTGAACAACAAAAACAGGACACGTAGAAACTAGTTCAGAAATGAAGGCATACTATTCATGAATTAACGAACAAATTATGTTAGAAAGTATGTGAAAGTAGGCGCAAGACAGTTTCAAATATGAATATTATGTTTTAAATTTAAAGCAATGGTGTACTATTGTTTTTTTGGGGGGAAAATTAGTTCCAAGGCGTATGAATACGTTTTTGCATTTGGCAAGATGGAAATCTCTTCAATTTGACAGCTACACTAATTTATCAGTGATGACAGGCTTCCAAGATAGGCGATTTCATTATGGTATACGCAGGAAGAAGGATACATAGCTGACTTTTCAAGGTATTTTCATTGATGATGGAGAAAATAAAATGTGGAAGGCATAATTGATGAAATCTCAGCATTTCAGATTTACCGCAAGAAAAGGAGATGATGGCGCCCATCGAGAATAAACATGTCAAAAAAATCTGGTTTTCAATTCAGGTAGCCTTTTTGATAGAAAGCTTTGACCGAGTCGTTAGTATTTGATGTGAACTATTGATCTGCAGCTGTTTTAGTAACTTTTAAAAAGTCTATAAAGCGGTTTCCTTTTTTCCTGGTAAAAGTGAAAAATACAGAATTTCATTTATTTTCAAAGGCACAGGGATGTTGCTAATGCAAGAAAGTACTTGCTGTAATAACCGTTTATACCTCCAAACCTTTTTCATGTGGGACATGGATTTTTAAACGGAAATCAGGATTATATTTTGGGGAAAATCAACTTGCAAATCTTTCATCTATATTTTTCTTGTGCAAATGTATTGAGGAAACTTAAGATGTCCTGAGATAAAAGTACTTTCATAAATTTCTTTTCCGTTCACAAAAGGTTACTTTCGCTGTAATATAAAGGGCAGCTAAAATAATTTTCACCCTAGTTGTAATCTAAAACTGTCAGTTTAACACTTAAATACCAGCATTTTAAACAAGAAGTGCAGATCTGGTAAAACGCAGCATTATGCCGCCTTTCTATGTTTTGATTCCATGGCCCAGTGAGATTCTATGATGGGGCGGTCTAAGTCCCTTTGGAGGGTGAGCGAATAATCAGGGAGAATTATGGTCAGGTACACCCCAGTGTCACCAGCAAATAGGCGAACCCGGGACCACACATTGTCGGGTAGGTCGTTAAGGTATAATAACAATAATATTGTGCCTAGAACTGATCCTTGTGGTACACCTGAAGTAACTGGAACCTCATCTGAGTACTCACATTCAAGTGCAACTGTCTGACTTCTCTCAATCAGAAAAGACTTAATTCACTGGATAGTTAATCCATGTACCAGTAGCTTGCGAAGAAGCTTCATGTGATTCACCTAAACCCAAGATAAGATCTATTTGTTGACCATTTAATCATGATCTGGTAAGGTCATAAACAAGCAGAATCACATGAGTGTCACAAGATCTGCGCTCCCAGGCTGTTGAGTATTTTGTGATCATAAGGTATGTCCAAACCAAATCTTATGCGGCGAAATTTAGTTTCAACCTACAAAAATCCATTTTTGAAGGATTTTCTGCTTGTCGGAATTTTGTAAACCTGTCCCCGTAGAAAACCTAAAGCAAATTCTTACATGCCCATTATGACATAAAGACCACATTGGTAATGGGAAATTGTTTTTAAGAAATAGGTGCGATATGGGCATAAGAGCAATTTACGATCTTACTAGTGAGGAAGTGGTATTTTATAGTTTTGAACAGTTAAAGGCGAAATATGATATAAGGGCCACATTTTTAGACTACCACCATGTAGTAAATAGTATTTCTCAAGTATGAAAAGATCAAATTCACATGAATCGTGTATTTGCTGTTAAATTTAAACAAAATGTAGTTTGTAACATATACTTTCAAGACTTGATTAGTTCAAAGAAAGGGAGTACCGTATTCCTCCCATTAAGCGCTCCTGCTCCTATAAGCGCCCCCTCACTGTTTTTCCAAGAACAAAATAACAAGCGCCCCTTCTGCTGTTGGAGGAAAAAATATTTTGGCTTACCTAAAGGAAAGGTTTCAGCCTTTCAGTCATCACCGTTTCTGCTGTAAATCGTATCATGCAAGGTATTTCTAAACCCCTGGCTATCTAGGTACTTTACATGTTATGGTTCCAACATACAAGAATGGAAAACTACTACATGTAATTGGTTTAAAACTCTAAGTTCTGGTAATATTTTTGTCTCTTATAAGCGCCCCCTCTTTTTTCAATTTTTTAAGCGCCCGGGGCGCTAAATGGGAGGAATACGGTAGACTATTTATGATATTTTGGTTAGAGTAAACGAATACATTACACAAACAAAATGGCAAACGGAGATAGGAGATAAAGTGGAAAAAGAGCATTAAAGACATTTCACGAGACAAAACTACGCGACTTTCAATACAAAATCAATAATAAAAATTTAGTAACACATTCATTTCTATTTAAAATTAATAAAATCAGGGTTGTAGTTACTGTAATGAACAACCAGAAAAAATCCATTATTTATTTCTTAGATGCCCAAAAGTAAGAACGTTTTAGACTGAACTTTAATCATGGTTGACCACAAATGTAAATCCAGAAATATCGCTAGAGGATCGTAAAATACTATTTTCACACGGTGGTAAAGCAGAAGTGGTCAATTACATCTCTCTCTCTCTCTCTCTCTCTCTCTCTCTCTCTCTCTCTGTTTTAGCAAAATATTGTATATACGAAAACAAATTTGTTTCTATGAATAAAGTGCTTAGCGAGAGATACATTTCACTCATAAACAACAGGTTAGATAAATTCTTTAAGATTAAAGCCCCTCTCTCGCCCAGCCCAGTGGAATTCGTTTCACTGACCGCTCCAAGGCGGTTCTTCTGTCGCTGTTAATTTTTGTTATGGTTTGTCTTTGAGTGTTTGTATCACTTATTTTTGGATATCGAATTGGCCATTTTGTGGAAAAGTAACTGTCCTTTTGGCTTTCCGCTATTGATGTTTTAGGGTCTGTTGTTTCATGTTTGTGTTTCTTTCCCCTTTGGTAACTCTGGTGGGAGCTGTGGGTAAATTGTGTCGATTCCTGATCATTGCCTACACTTCTATGTTCTACATATAACTACTTTTACCCAAACACTGATGATTCATGAGGCCTATTCCGACTTAATGTTTATGTTTGGTGCCAGGGTTCTGTTTTCCGTCGACTATCTGCCACACATATAGTGCAGTAGACTTGTACCATTAGCTATAAAAGGCACATCTTGTAGAAAATACATGTACATTGTTACTACAGTTTGTTTTCTGCTCTCCCATGAAAGAATTTTATTATTATTATTTTTTTTTTTTTTTTTCAAATTGATTATCATCGTCTATTAGCCAATACGATGTTACACCCGTATGACTTTGTGCATTCTTTCATATCTTAACAATATTTACTTTTCTGGTGAAAAATTGTGATAGTTTTCTCATTTATGCTTCAAACATGGCTGTTGGTGCTCGTTGGAACTGCCGCAGTGAAGTGGTTCTATCGAGTACCCACGGCGTATGTCATGGAGCAGGAATGAGAAAAATATTGTATACCCAGTCAGACGCGCATCCGACTGAGGTACTGAGGCCGACGATTATCATACGAGATATTTTTGCCAGCAATAATCGAGTGTATGTAAACATAAAGTGCAGATAACTCCATGTCAACAGACATACAACGTCTAAACAACGTCGTGTCAACGTCAATGCAACATCACTGCGACGCAATGACGCTGACGCAGCAAATTGTATACCCAGTTACAAAATATTGTAACCCCCAGTTCTCTCTCTATAAAGTTGGGTTTAAAGGGGCGTTCATTGCACGGACCTGTTATCGTAATGAATCGTCTTATTATTAACATTGCTAGAGATACTCGCCTACCAGTCGAGAAAGACAGAAGACCAACTTCTATCGTACATGTTGTCTAAACTGAAAAGCACTCACACAACCTTTCAATAATTCCCTGTCCCCTTTTTGTACTTTCTCTCATCTACTTACTTCTAAAATATGTTCTAGAAAGGGTTGTCCTTTGGAAACAAGGAATACACCACAAAACTGTAAACTAGATCGCGCAGTCGATGGCGCGCCATCGCAAATCCCCACGTTTTGACCGCTTCACGGGACCCTTGGGGGCTGGTCCAAAAATTAATGTGCTCTTGCAGAAGCCATTCATGTATGTAACTCACACACCAAATTTGGTTGAATTCCAATGAACGGTGTAGGAGGAGATAGCCGGACAGACGGACGGACGGACGAACGGAGGCGATAACAATATCCCCACTTTTCTTCGAAAAACGTGGGGATAAATATGGAGTGCACATGTTTTCTGGACCAGACTAGCTAGTTTTGCCCAATTAGGCCTCATCAGTGACCCTAAAAAATTTCAAAATTCACCACTGGAAGGGCAAGAAAATATAAACTACACTATGATGTTGGGCAGGGAGACATTTTACGACCTCCACACATTCCCAGACACCAGCTATAGTGACGTTAAATATGTTCTAGAAATGGTTATCCTTTGGAGTGAGTGAGTGAGTGAGTGTTTGGGTTTTACGTCCAATCAACAGCTAAGGCCATACGGAGACGGGACCTAGGTTTAAAGACTCATTCGAAAGTGTATATCCTTTGGAAGCAAGGAATGCACCACAAAACTGGAACATATGGAGTGTACATGTTTTCTGGGCCAGAATAGCTAGTTTCGGCCAATAAGGCCTCGTCAGTGACCCTCAAACCAGAGTACCCGGAGAAAAACCACCTTACCTTCCGTTGCAGAACTTGGCGTCTCACATATGACCCGAGCGAGACTCGAACCACAGCGGTGAGAGACCTAATGTTCAAGAGTCAGCACTCTTAACCACTAGGCCACGGAGGCCCGTTACCGTCGGTATGATCATTTTCCACATTAATCTGGTACTTTTGAGTAACAAGTTCCGGAGCCGATGCTACACGCTATGTCAATTTCGTTGTTGCATCGACTTTGCTGCGTCAGCGTCAATGCATCGTTGTTTAGACGTTGTATGTCTGTTGACTTGGACGTTGTTTAGACGTTGTATGTCTGTTGACATGAAGTTATCTGCACTTTACATTTATATACACTTGATTATTGCTGGCCAAAATATCTCGTATGATAATCATCGGCCTCAGTACCTCGGTCGGATGAACGTCTGACTGGTGATCAGAAAGGCGCGTGTTCGGTACCTGCCGGGTCGGCAACATTCTTTCGTGGAGATAGATCATGAAATATTTTCCACGGCCATTCTCTACCACTGGGCATCCGATGATTCAAGAAGGGCAGTTGTCAGTGGCGAAAGAGTGTGCACTGTACTGGTTAACTGCTGATGCCTCGGTCACAAATTCGGCGTACCCCGGCCGAGCTATACTATACGTTGTGGTCGGCCGAGCAGTCCAAGCCGAGAAATGGGTGTCTGGCTCGGTTTTGGCAAAAAGTATGCCGTGTGGGGCCTAGAGAGACATCCGCCGGGAATCGGGCGGTGTCAGCCTAAGTTTTGCGGGGAAGCATCGGCGTATACGCCGGGCGGAAATAGGCCGGTGCACTGCAGGTTACCGACCGTATACCAGGCGATTGTTACTAGTCCCCGAGCATCGGTCGATGTTGCGCAGATGTCCGCCCAGTTCCCGGCCGCCGGACAAGGGACGGGTTTACCCCAGCCGGGAATTGTCCAGTTGTTCAGGGGTATATAAACTGCATCCTCTCCTGCCTATACAACAAATGGGTCAGCTCTGTTGGTGGGTGAACATCCTTTTTCTTGACGTCGAGGAAAACTTTCGAAGAAAAGCGGAACAAGATGCCTCTTATCCCACCACTGCACCTACCGTCACCCCAGGAAAGGATCCGGAGGTTACAGGAGTGGCTGCTTAGGGCTCGGCACCGTGCCAATGTGGTCTTTGCAACCTTGTGTGCGGGAGAAGAACTGCTACCGCTGATGGTGGATGAAGCAATGGATCGTGTACCGTCCTTTGCATGGGCAGTTATCAAACGTTTATGTACAATGCTCCCTACTGGTCTGCTAGAAACTGGCACCCATCGGAGATCGGGCCCTTATATAGTCGAGCGTCAATCAGCGATCGAGCGGCGCCAGTCGAAACCGGGATTCGTCCAGCGGATTCCGCTTGATCATCTGTCGGGCCTCGGCCGATTACTGCCCGATTATCTGATTGGTCGGGGTCCGCTTTAC